>JABUQX010054625.1:0-10000 GCA_015478945.1 Trachelipus rathkii
CTGTTGAAGCAAGGCTGGGAATATGCCATCCCCTCCAAGAGATTTATATGGGCCGAAGGAATTTATTGCCCATTCTACCTTATATTAGGAGCAGTTGCATTTACAACAGTGGGACACACCACCCCTGTACTATATGTGATGTTGGGGATTGGTGTTAGATGTTGCAAATTCTGAGCTCGAGTTTGCAACTGAAACAATTGAGGGGATAAACCATTTATAATATTAGTTACCTGACTCGCCGGAATAACGTCTCCCTCTGTGTGTGGTATGTCCACCCCTGGTGACTGCATGGGCACAATATCTTTCTGATCAGTTTCAAGTTCCTACAAACTCAAACATACGAGCCTGATCACTCTTAATCTCCGACTCCTCCATTGATAATTAAAGTAAAGCAATCCTGCTTCTAACAATAATGCTAATAAAGATAGGCTGTGATTTTAGTTTTTTGAAATATTTTCCAATTTAAATTGTAAATAATTCTAATAAAGATATGCTGTAAATTTAGTATTTGAATGATTTTAAATAAAATTAGGCTGATTTTCCAATGTTCTAGTAAATTCCTATGATACTAATAGGCTCAGGGTTACGCCCTAAGTAAATATAAAATATAAGCTGTTCGCAAAGGTAATTTTTGAATATACAATATAATTAGTTCAATATTTTCAGTAATAAATTAGTATTGAAATTCTGCGTTTTGAGCTTGGTATGATTGGTTGTTTCGGCACAAAGAAGCGGAGGCGTCCCGGTTGTCGGTTTGTGGTTGTGGCGGGGGTGTTGGGCCGGCACTTTAAATTTAAAGCGTTATGTTTAGGTGGAAGAGTCGTTAATGGGTGTAGTGTGTCAAGTGCTCATGATCGTTGGTTTGAATTCAGGATCATTAGTGGGTGCGGAACTAGTATTTGATGGAGATGAGTGTAGTGGATGGTGGTGAATGATTCCTATATGGTCGGAATAGGTTTTTAGTGGGGTGGCGCGCCTGCCTCCCCTGGATTAATTGGTGTGAGCTGACGGTCTTTCTAAGATTGTCTAGTATTTGTGGAGAGTTGAGTTCGGAATGGTGCTGTCCTGTTGAATAGGTGAGATGAGGATTAGAGAGGTTTGTTAGTATATATCAGAGTTATAGAAGTGGGTAATTTGATTTTTCTTCTGAATTAATTAATTTTGAATTTCTCACCTCCTAAATGACGCGAATGTGGCATTTTCTCTCGCTTAGTGGGCAGGTATTTAAGTCACAGGGACCGGACTGCAATGTACCCTCCCAAACCTATATTATTGTTTAATCTTGCAAATACTGAGATACTATCCACCTGATCGATGAGTCGATATTATATATAATTTTTAATAATTTCAACATTGATGAGGATTGGTTTCAATGGGATGACTTCTTAGCAATTTAAAGATGTAATTGGGATAATTATGTAATAAATTACGCTAAGTTAAATTGACAAAGTAGGGAAAGTTGAGGTTGATGATGACTGCTAGTCAGATTGTATTTGCACTTATGGTGGTTGTATATTATGAAAGTATTGGTTAGATTAAGTGAAAGTATATACGATGTAGTGTGTATCTAGAGATATGCCTATGTATTGTATTTGTATTTATGATCATGATTATAATGGAAGAACTGATAATAGTAGTATTAGGTGTTGGTATCTTATGTATTTGTTAAGCTTTGTAAGCTCATTCTTGTGGTCTTGTTGGCTATTTGATGAGTGTATAATGCATGTTTTGCATGATGCATTGTTGTAATGTAGATATGCTGGTAGCTCCTTGGAAAGTAGTGCGTGATATTGTGACTTTTTGATGAAATTATTTCAACAGCGTTTTGGAATAGTTATATATAGATATTGACTATTTAGATATCCTACAAAATATTCAGACCAAATTTGATCCTATATTATAGGTGTTTATGTATTGGATATAAGCTTTTAGTCTTAATCTTGTATATTGAGCTGAAGTAGATAGTAATTCGATTCTCGTATATAATAACAAGTATAGTACCTTGTAGATGAATATGTTTAAATAGTGGACAGGTGATAAATTGGTCCAAGATTATAAATAATTCCAACCATGTGTAATTAAAAACAGATCTACATGTAAAGGTGAGTCCAATGGTGGTTTTTGTTTGTTTGTATAGTAACTTTGTAATCATAAAAATAATAGAGGTCATTATATGTCAGTATAGGTAGCGCGGGTAAAACGGGGATACTGGTTTTAGACTACTTTGTCAAACTTTGAAGTGCACTTTTGTACTCAGATGTTACGGATTTTTGTGTTGTTTTGGATAATGTCTCTCATAACTATATTGGGTAGTGATTGAGATACGCAGTTAATATTAACTTGTTTTGTTTTTATGTTCATGAATGCTCTTTAAGATAGTATTTGAGCATAAGACACTAATCTTTGCTGCTCGGTCATAGATCATAAAGTGTATTTTTCTGATTTTGCTGAGTATTGATTCAAAGCGCGTGAAAAATGTTATCCTCTTTCCAGTCCCAGGAATTCTGACCCCTCTTTCCCAAATTGGCATTATATGATAAGGGTCCATTTATAAGGTGAGTTATTTTTTGATCCTAAGTATATTAATAATTAAATTTGTAGCATATGTTTTAAAGTTATGGAAAGTATTTTTTTTTATACAGTGGGGCTACTTGATATGGGCGGTTCAAGGTTTGGCCCGACTGTTTTACTAAAAATGCATTTTTTACTTAATTATTTTTGCTTTTTTCAGACTATTTAATAGATTTAAAGAGAAATTCTGATTCATAAATTTACTTTGAAAAAAATTAATTTGATTTAGTTTTTAGAAATAATGTTTACTTTTTAACTAGAAGTAAAATTATTAAGCGTACATATTTATTCAATTTGTCAAGATGGGTTCAATATTAGACAAAAAAGAACAGCATTATCCGATTTATGATTAATCAGCAGTGTTGGTCGCTAGGCTTCTTGAAGCTCTGGTATAAAGAATTGGAAGCATGGTTGTTGTGTGCGATTTCTTTTTTGTGGAGCGAAAAAAAATTTAGGCCTAGTTCAATTACGACGAATACAACTTTGGCTGAGATCTCTGGACTGATAGAAATATCCTGTACATAAGGGTGGATCAAAAATATCGCCAGATTGTGTTTGCATAATGTACAACCAGTTCGTGTGTATCTGTGATTTTTGTTGTGTGTCAGCCTGAATTGGCACCCTTCTGGCCTCCATTTGTTGTATATAAAAACCTTCCAATGGAGGCAATGCATCCTTTTATACGATGTGGACAGAGGGAGGACCTAAAGGTGCACCTTGCTGCAACCATAGGTGTTGTAAGATGGAAACACAATATGATATAACCAAATTTAAGTACTTACTGTCAAGAATTTAACTTGAAATGGCCTCCCTGAGAAACTTAGAATGGGTGTTCCAAGTAACCCCCATTGAAGTTTTGTCACCTTACAACAGTTATGACCCTCCTTTGAATATATAAACAGCAGAAAGAACACGTAAATTGCATGTAAATATACTACAATGTTTCATCCGTATTTTTAATTTCCTTACTAAGCATTTTAATACACTGCATCATGAAATTTTTTTTTAATTGATTATAGCTAAAACCGCGTTCTCATTAATTGCCTTTCTCCGTTTTAAACGGTACATTAAGGGATTCATTCCTATCGTTTCTATTTGATATATTATATTTACATTAATTTCATTTAGATTTAACGAAGGCCTTCTCTACAAAATGATTTCTTATTAAAGTTAATAAAGACTAAGTAATTACAATAACATTGATTTGATTTTTAACTTCATTCAGATTAAAAATTTGATATG
This sequence comes from Trachelipus rathkii, assembly GCA_015478945.1. Taxonomy (NCBI): domain Eukaryota; kingdom Metazoa; phylum Arthropoda; class Malacostraca; order Isopoda; family Trachelipodidae; genus Trachelipus; species Trachelipus rathkii. The sequence continues at coordinate 3,814 of JABUQX010054625.1, forward strand.
ACTATTTAGAATTTAATTAGAGTTTTAATATATGTTTGATCTTCTTTATTTCCATTAATTAATTATTTAGATTTAGAATAATATAATATAACATTTTAAATAAGAAAATAGATGCATAGACCTACTCTGACAAGTAAGAAGACCTGGCTGGGAGGGTTTATATTCCTGATGCGTTCTGTTTTCCACAAGGATAGTGAATCCTAAAATAAAATGCCTTTTTCATTGATTTAATTGATTTATACAAAAGAAAACAAAACGCACTTAAGAATACAAAACTGTTTTTATTATAGTAGTCATATTTGCATTGAACCAAAATCATGTCTTTTACATAAATAACTACATACCTGCAGATCTAATAAGTGTGCAATTTATATAGAACTTGAATAGAACGAATTTAATCGTCAACTTCCAGTAAACTTCAACAAAGATCATAAATTATTAAGCAATAAAGCAACATAAACTTGTATATATCATATCATAAAAAGAAAAAGTTCTAATATTTCTGCAAAATATGTAAAAGGAAATAGTGTAATACTGCATATATAACAAAAATAAACTCTTATGTGCACACTCATACATATATCAATTATATATGTAACCTTTGTGCACATATAAATTAATCATGAAAGTAACTGACCTTATAAATGACATATAATGATTGAAAACATAATATATTCTAATACCCATTTCAATAACCTTTACTTACATTTCTTCCAATACATCAATATAAATAAAACTACAACTATTTACATCAAAATTAATATTTGTAATACTTTTAAAGACAATCATTATGATAAAAACCAAAACCGATTTTTGAATACTCTTTATATTAAAAAAGGGGTAAGGGGTTTGGTGGACAATTGATCCCCCTTACAACGTTTTCTGAAAATTTTGATGGATCCATCAGTTCAGTGATTCATCCAAATGTAACAATGGAGGATGGGTCCTCTTCAACTTGCCAAAATGCATCATGATGGACTTCATTTCTTGGATTTGGACCAGAACGTGGATGGACACTCCAGAAGGCTTCATGGTATATATTCCTGAAACAAATGTTCAAGACACTCCAACTACTTAAATAGCTCTTTTGACATGGAATGTGGATATATGCGATCTTTGTATGTGATGCTTCAGAACAAAATGTAAATGAAATTCTCGTTTGTTTGTGTTGAAGGTTGAAGTTGGTGTTGAGAGTTTGATATTCATAAGTATGGTTGTCGATGAATAAGTGTCACGTTGTTAGGATGAGTTATAGATTATTGTTGGGTAGTATTCTTTTGGAGTGCTTTCATAATTGCACTTTGATGTAAGATTTATTGTCGTGGATCTAATTTTCATAAGGTAACTAATGTACTCTTCAGTTTACAATTTATTATGATCTAGCCTCCATGCCTATTTTCTAATTTGATAGGAGAATTTGATTTCTTGACTCATAGCCGGATGAATTGCGGATATGAGATCATCTAGTGGAGATCTTATCGGTTAGTATATGTTTCAGAAGTGTTCTCTGATTAATTGGTTTAGATGGTTGGTGGACCGCAATAATTTATGTTACCCGTTCTCATTGTGCGTTGTTTGGGTATTTTTCGCATATATGAATAGCAGCTCCTATTAAGAGTATGTAGAGCACGACTTTGTGTCCAATTAATTTCTGGTGTTCGTTGCTTGCGTACTAGATGACTGGTGATCTGATCTTGGGCTCATGGCACTCCCATTCTTTGTTATAGAATCTGATGAGTTTATCATATGGTTGTAGCAGATTGAAATTTAAATGATGTTTTTATTAATTTTAATCTATACATGTATGTCTCTAGAATCAAAAGGTGTTGTTTTTATTTAATTGTACCGAGAATTAAATGTGTTGATTTTACTGGCTGGGGACGGTTTAATTGTTTGACGTGTGAAAATTCGTTTGTCTGCTACCCGCGCGGAGCGCAAGTCGTGTGATTTGGTTGGATGTGGTTGTGAGTGATGTAGAGTTAGTCTGAATTAACTATTGGGGTGAGATTAGTAAGATTTTGTTTTTCGTATCCTCTGCGGTGCTCGTAGTAAAGTCGATTAAAATTTGGAGGTGTTAAGGTAATGAATTTGTTGTTTGTTTGCTGATTTATGTGTTGATGGTGTATGCGGCGATTGGGTGGTGGGACTTGGGTTACAGTGTTACTGGGTGCGGTGGTAGATTGGTGATTGGACTATCCACACTCTTTTGGCGATCATACGACAGCTTTTTTTGTTCATGTCCGACGTCTCTTTACATGATTCGAATTGGTTTCAGAAGAATTTTGCATATGGTGAACAAGAAAAGAAAAAATTTGATCAACGATCGAGACAGCTCCTGTGTAAGTCGATAGGGTCGAGTTCATTGTGTTGCCATCTCTCCTGGTGTTTATGTGTCTCCTTGTTTTATCTCTGGTTTTGTGGGGGGTGTTAGTGGTCTTCGCTATATCGGTTGATATGCTTCCAACTACTCACGGCCATGTTGGTGTTGTGCAGTAATATTGTTAATAGGAGTTGAGTTTTAGAGAGGTGAGGGTGGCTTGGATCTACTAGTTTCCATTTTTAGAAATCCTTAACAAGTTGAATATTTCTTTTTAGATATTTGTAAGAAATTATTCTTATAACTAGACAACCTGGGTAATGGGATTCGAATGTGGGAGGATAACCCTTGTGTGAAAGGAGAAGAAGGGGGTTCAAGTTGTAATGGGGGAGTTGATGTAAGAGGAGACTTGTAGTCCTTTCTTATATTGTATGTCCATTAGGTTGAACTCTATAAGTGTTTATAGAGGTAACTTTATTCTCACAAATAAACCATATATAAATTTACATATTATATTATTATCTGAAACCAATATTCTTATAGTATATATATATAAATTATATATTTGTCGTATATCTATCTATTTATACTATATATATTATTATTGTAGTATGATAATCATTTATTAATTAGTTTATATTTATTATTATCTCTGTTTTGGAATTCGAGCTTTTTTTCCTCCCCAAAAAACATTGTCACTTGTTAATAGTCTTTATTTATATTAGTTAATATTATATATGTGGTTAGGTTTTTCTTCTAATGTCATATGCTATATTCCTGTTAAAATTCTGGTAAAACTTAATCATGCTTTTTTGAGGAAAATTGTGAGATCATATGTGAGATGGTATCTCTGGATATGAAATTCATATCAAAGAAACAGTTTCTAAGGAACACTTTTGAGAGGAATTTTATATGATAATAACAATAACCACTCATTAATTAGGTAATTGTAGAATTTATGTTTAATTGGAATATAAATTAGCTGAATGAATGTTAAAATTTTGATATTATGATTAGATATATAATTATTAAGACTTATGTTTGGATATTAGATTATATAACCAAGATAATGTCATACCCAAACTCAAAGAAATGATATCATTATTACCATAATATCAGTTTTGAAAGTCTGAAGTAGGTAAATGTTTTTTTTCCATAATATATTTGAATTCATCTCCTGTCATGGTCTATCATTACACTGCATCACATTCTATCGATTTCACATGATACTATTCTTACCCAGGGTTTCATTTATCCTTATGAATCTCTATGTCAATCAATGCCTTTTTGGGCGTGTGTTGGATATTAGACACAGAAGGAAATCATCGAGTAGAAGAAAGAAGGAGAAAGAATATCTAACGATAACGCAATAATAATACCTATATAGTTCTGCTGTCATTTGATATTTCAATGCATCTCATTTCTTTTTCCTTACTACCCACCAATGGCACATTACACGCTACATGGTCGCTAGACAAAACCCACCTCATGTCATGTCCAGCCTTTACTATCCGTCATTGCGGCCAACTATCGCACGAAAAACTGATGGCAGAAGAATTATCGATAAGAATAGTTGTATATGAGGAGAGGGTTAGGTGTTTAAAGTTATGGACGGGAAAATTTACGGTTTTTGTGAAATCTTCAGACATACAATAATAGTTTAAGTATGAAACTGCATAGGACAATTTCACCCGGATTACCAAATAGCGAACATTTCGTAAATTAAATATTTTTTTTCTCATGTGAGCCCAAACAATAACGATATTAATTTTTTCATAATTTTATGCTTAATCGAGCATGATGTCCAATAAGCAATGAGAACATAGGATAATACTAAAATATGATTGGTTCATAGCTAACTCTGAGCTTGCGCCTTCAGTAAGTCACATTCCTGGATTCCGGCCGTTGGACTAAGGCAGAAGACAAAGAGTAATTGTAAAAATGAAATTCGTGTTGATGTATGAGAGGAGGTGGTAGCAATAGATTTAGGTAGGACCGTGTCGGGTAGCCCCTCGAGACATATCCAATTATAGAATACTTTCCCTACACATTTAAACCTAACTATTTGTACCTTTTTTGGCCTATTTTTTCCGCACTCGCCCATTTTAAAGGGTTCTATATGAGTAAAGAGATAAAGTCACCAACATTCTTGGCATTGCTAAGTTATTTAATATGGTCATTAGTGATGAGTGGAATATGAGTATCGGAATCAGGTTTTATTATGGTTTTTTGGCCTTTTTGCTCGATTGGCTCCGGTCTTGTCCAAAGCCGTGTGTAATACCATAATGGGCCTCTCAGATTATGAGAAGCAATTACTTTCTATTAAGGGGTGATGAAGGTCCTGTTGTTATAGGCGGTGTAACTGATGATAGGTAGGAAAGTAATAGTTCTCCGCAGTCTATACTAATGTCACAGTTTTCGTTGAGGCTTCCCTAGGCTAACCGTGTTGTGATTGTGAGTTCAAAGACTTTTTTGTTGTATGTTGTGAAGGCTAAGGGATGGTTAATTTGGTCCAAGAGAGAGATTGGGACTGTCGAAAGAGCATAGGAATAATTGGAAGGGTGTTCAGAAAGGGAGATTTTGTAGAAGTTGGGTTTTAAAGAATTAAGTTTCACAAGGTTGAGACGACCCCACCGTGAAATTCTATCCAGATCTGGAGAGGATTAGAATCGGAAATGTTAAGACGAGAGGCATTCTTAGAAGTATAGGAGAGGGTGAGGCATGATTGAAATGGTTGAAGAATGAAGGGTCGAGTCATTGGCATTACGAGTGTGGGATTAGGAGTTAGATGTTGTACAGTTTTGAGAAGATCCAGTTTAAGAAAAGTAAGTTGAATTTAAGTTATGAGATTAAGAAGAATCCCTGAGGACAAGACACAATTGACAGATAAAGTATTAGTAAGTCGGCCCCGTCAGACAAACAGTGCGAAATTTGAGTCGATTTTGAGAGAAAACAAGCAGCGATGTATTGAGGCGATTGTGAAAGGAACAATGGCGCATTAAGTAACAAGAGATATGGAGAAATACCCAAAGGAAGGGAGCGCGTGTGGATGTGAGGGTCAGTTGTTCTGTGTTGCATTAGTGGCGCGGGGTCAATATGCTTTGGGGTATATTGTCAATGCGCCACCACCGCAGAGGTTCTCCCCAGTAGTGTGTCGCTATAGGGTTGGAAACCATTAATGATGATAATAAGATAGTGGAAAGTATAGTTCGCTCAGTAGTACTCGAGCTGCCAAGAAGGTCCTATTACTGGCGAGTTCGGGAAAGAAGTGATGGATATTCAGATGCCATCTTAAGAAATGAGAGTTGAGAAGGGTTTCAAAAAAGTCTTAGTATAGAATAGAAGTGAGAGGCTATAAGCTGTGTTGCGGATATGTTATGAAGCATTCGATGTGGTACCGTTTTTTTGTTCGGGGAATCAGTTGGGACATATTGTGTGGCTTCGCATTACTATCTGGGAGGAGAATGTTAGTGATTGTAGAGCATAGAGAATCAAGTTGAACAAAGGGGAGGTGGGCCAGCACGGAAGCACACTCCTCAAAATCGACGTTGAGGAAATGCCATCCGGTGTTTCGCCATTCCCGCCTTTCCTAACGTTCATGAGATTTCAGGGCCGCATGGCACTTGTATTCGAAGATGTAATTCATCGAGATCAAAGGCGATAGGCCTCTGAGAAGGAAAAGGAAGGAGGAAGAGGTAATGCCGAGAATCATCCAGGGTTGAGTTAGAGGAAAATAGTTGAGGGCCTGAAGAGATTGGCCGCTTGGTCATTGTTTGTTGAGATATGAGGTAAGCAGAAACATCAGATCGAATATAAGATGAGGAAAGGTAGATTTTGGACTTAGTAAGGGGTTGGTGGGTAGAGCATGTT
>JABUQX010054625.1:15000-32500 GCA_015478945.1 Trachelipus rathkii
AGTTTGAAACAAACATACTTAGAATCTTTATTATCCCAAGTTTGTTTCACATATCATTTGTGAGAATGTTTTAAACATTCAATACATGCACCATTTATGATTCTCAAAACTCCATTTTATATTCCAAATTCTGCCATGTATGCACCAGCATTTTCACATTAATTTGTTGAATAGCAGCCTGTGGACTTCTTTTGACTTTTAATACAATAGTTCTCTACTTGCCGGCTTCTGAAGACCATCTGACTGAACATTTTCCAAAAATGAACAATCCTTTTGGTTGTTTGAAGTGTCAAGGATTGAACTAGTGTGGGGCATGGAATTGAAACAATCGCATAGTAAGCTGTGTAGGTCCGGAATGTTTCGTTGGTCCACCACATATTTACCTTAATTATAAAAGTGCAACTTTCCCAATCCAACAAGCTCTGAAAATAAATATTCAACTGAAGATAATAATTTCAAGTCACGTCAACAACAGGTTTTTGCCTGCTATTCATTAATTAATGTTTAAATTATGGTTTTTCTGTACAAAACAATAAAAAATTTCAAACCAAAAGGTGTAACTCGTCCAATCTCGCATGCTCTGAAAATTTCTCTGAAAAAGTCTAAGTATATTGGGTATATCTCCAAGATGATGTAGGATATGAGTAAGGATCTGCAGTAACTGGTGTAGGTTCTCGTTGGTGGGTAAGTTCACCAACTCTTATCATGATAGTTAGCAAAAAGTCCTTGGGGGCGGGGGGGGGGGTAAGGAGAATACAAGATGGATTTCAGGTTGTCAAAGAATTTAGGATAGTCAGCAGAGTTATAGAATGTAAATGGACAGCACAAGTGAATTTAGTATGAAAATGAGGATTGATAGTAAGAGAGGGAGCATTTGCTCTCTCTTACTTGATTCTCAATTTGGGTTTTGGGTTTTATCTCTTAAACACTGACAGTTTCTATTAAGGATAAGAAGTGAGGCCTAAAGAAAGGAAGGAAGGAGATTAAGTTTATTAATTTGGTCCAAATTATAATAAAGATTGCAAATGTTGCAGAGAAATGAAGAAAGAAGACTTTGTTCTTTGCCTGCTGGTATTTAGCTCCATAATGTCTGCCCACCACCCACCACCCACCAGTGGTCAGTGACTGCCTAGTCCCAAGCGATCTTTGAATACTCCCACATAAACCCCATTTCGGGACATTTCTCAGGCTCTGTTATCTGTTGCCATCTTAACTTTTTCAGAAAAGGTGTATGTAGGTTTGCAAGACATGGAATATATGGTTTGGGAAGGAAGATTATTATTAATATATATTTTGATGCAGGAAAAGAGAATTCAGGATTGATTTAAAAATCTTTTCAAAATTTAAGTGATAGCTATTCAGGGAAAGTTGTTAATTGGTTTAAAATGGTTTCATTATTTGGAACTAGTTTAACATTGGCTCTTTTCCAAAATGGAAGAAAAGTTTTAGTATTAAAGCATATACACTAAACTTGAATGAAAATCTCTCCGAAGAAATGCTTTCCTTACTACTTGCCTTTCTCACATCCCTATATTTTGGCATCTTATGCACCTGATATGTAATCTCAATCTGAGTCAATGGGATACCAAAGAGGGAGATAACCTAACCTAATCTAACCTAACCTAACGTAACCTAACCTAACCTAAATGAGTAAGGAGAGAAATGTAAGAGTCGTCCAGTATATATGGAACCTTCTCATCCCATCACCACCAATGATTATGATGGCATGGCCCTCACCTTTTCTTCAGATACTGAAACCTCCCCAGCTTCAAAATACTGTTACTCTTAAGGATAGTTTGCTGGATGGTACGCAAATCCTACCCAATTATACTGACTAAAGTAAAAGAAGGTATTTGTTATTGGGAAGGTATTAAAATTAAAGAGGTTTATGTTTATAATCAGTTACTAAATAACGTATATATATTAAAATATATATATTATATATATTATATATAATATAATATATATAATATATATATATATAGAAATATATAGTAATATATATATATATTATAATATATATATATTATATATATATATATATATTATTATATATAATATATATATATAATATATATATATAATATATATATATAAATATATATATATATATATATATATATATATATATATATATATATAGCGAGAATTATTGGTGAGGAAGCATCGGTTAAGTGTGTTCAAGAAATGGGTCATATGATCAGAAATAATGTGTACCTTCCCTAATGAGCTGTTCCAACACCACACTTTTTCACACCGCGCCGCACTGCAACGTCTCTTGGCACTACTTGCTTTGAGGCCCCTGCTTTTGGGAACTAGGGTTAGGAGTTCCAGGGGTAGAAGGGGCGAAACGGACACCCCCCTCAATATGGCGGCTCCCCTTGCAAACCTTCCCCCCCCCTTCGCTCGTGTAAATCTATGCAATTTATTAAATTTAACAGAATTTTTTTTGACAGGTAATATACAAAATTCGCAACTAAAATACAAAAATTAACATCTATATAAATTAGTACCTGGCAACTTTGTTTATATGGGAAATTTTACCAATATTTATCCAGAAAAAAACTTTTAGTTAGGCACCTATAAAGCGTATGTTCTCATCTCTTTTGAAATAATTCAATAAAACACACAACACTAAAATTGTGTGTTCCATCACACCACCACCCCTCACCGGCGAGTCGTTCAATCCTAATATTAAATAGGAGTCTCCTACAAAGTTATGTCGCAAATATTAGCAAAGTGAAAATAAAATCCTCGTCTATTCCCACGACCACGCAAATTCGCCACTCGATTAATAACTCACCCACATGAGCCCATTGATAACACACCCACAGGAGCTCATTAATAACTCACAGACGACCATTAATAACACACAAACGCTCATTAATAACACCCACAGACTCATTAATAACACCCACAGGATTCCATTAATAACACATCCACAGGTGTCTATTAACAACACCCACAGACTCATTAGTAACACCCACAGGGGCCCATTAATAACTCCACAGGTGCAAATTACACAGGCACCCATTATAACACACTCCCATCAATAACACCCACAGACTCCCATTAATAACACTCAAGTGCCCATTAATAACACTCAGGTGCCCATTAATAACACATACAGGCTCCCATTAATAAGAACCAAAGGCGCCCATTAACACAAACACCGGCTCTCATTAATAAGAACCAAAGGCGCCCATTAATAACATCCACAGGCTTCCATTCATAACACCCACAGACTCCCATTAATAACACCCAAAGGCTCCTATAATAGCTCAAATATGCGTCCATTAATAACACCCACATACTTCCATTGATAACACGGCGCCCATTAAAAACGCACCCACATACTCCCATTAATAATACGCTTACAAGCGCCCATTAATAACACTTACAGGCGCCAATTAATAACACTCGAACCCGCCTATAATAGCACACAAACAGGCACCCATCAATAACATACCCACAGGCTCCCATCAATAGCACCCACAGACTTCTATTAATTAATAACACACCCACAGGGCTCCCATTAATAACCCCACAGGCCTTCAATTAATAACACCCACATGAGCCCATTATTAACCTACAAACTCATTAATAACACCCATAAATGCCCATAAATAACACCCACAAGCACACATTAAAAACATCCACAGGTGCCCATTAATAATTCACCCATAAACCCCATTAATAACACCCATAGACTGCCATTAATAGCACACCCACAGGAGTCCACTATTAACACACCAAAACTCCCATTAATAACACGCACAGGCGCCCATTATTGACACACCCACAAACGTCCATCGATGACACACTCACAGGCTTTGAATAACACACTATACGCCCATTAATAACACTAACACGCCCATTAATAATACTAACAGAAGCCTATTAGTAACACCCACAGACGCCGATTAATAACACCCACAGACGCCTATTAATAACACCAACAGAAGCCCATTAATAAGACCAACATACGCCCATTAATACCACCAACAGACGCCTATTAATAACAACAGACCTATTAATAACACCAACAGAGCCTATTAACACCAACAGACTCCCATTAATAACCAACTGACGCCCATTAATAACCAACTGACGCTCATTAATAACAACTGACACCCATTAATAACACACCAACAGACGCCCAATAATAACACACCAACAGACTCCAATAATAACACCAGCAGACCCCCAATAATAACACCAACAGACGCCCATTAATAAACCAACAAGCCCATTAATGATACATCAACAGGCGCCCATTAATAAACCAACAGACGCCCATTAATGACAACATACGTCTATTAATAACATCAACAGACGACGCCCATTAATAACACATCAACAGACGCCCATTAATAACATCAATGAATTCCATTAATAACATCAACAGACGCATATTAATAACACCAACAGACGCCCATTAATAACACCAACAGACGCCCATTAATAACACCAACAGACGCCCATTAATAACACCAACAGACGCCCATTAATAACACAAACACGCCCATTAATAACACGTAAACAGACGCCCATTAATAACACGTAAACAGACGCCCCATTAATAACACGTAAACAGACGCCCCATTAATAACGTAAACATACGCCCATTAATAACACGTAAACTTTCGACCATTAATAACACGTCATCATACGCTCATTAATAACGTCAACAAACACCCATTAATAACACGTCGACAGACGCCCTTTAATAACACGTCAACCGACGCTCTTTAATAACGTCAACAGACGCCCATTAATAGCACCTACAGACGCCCATTAATAGCATACCAACAGACGCCCAGTAATAGCACACCGACAAGCGCCCATTAATAACCAACAGACGCCCATTGATAGTACACCAACAGACGCCCATTAATAACACCAACAGACGCTCATTAATAACATCAACACGTCCATTAATAACAACAGACGCCCATTAATAACACTTCAACAGTCGCCCATTAGTAACACTTCAACAGACGCCCATTAATAACACTTCAACAGTCGCCCATTAATAACACGAACAGACTCCCATTAATAGCACACCAACAGACGTCCATTAATAGAACCAATAGACGCCTATTAATAACACCAACAGACACACATTAATAAAACACCAACATACACCCATTAATAACACACCAACAGACGCCCATTAATAACAACATACGCCCATTAATAACACCAGCAGACACCCATTAATAACAATAACAGACGCCCATTAGTAACACCAACAGACGCCTATTAATAACACCAGCAGACGCCCATTAACACCAACAGACGCCCATTAATAACACCAACAGACGCCCATTAATAACACTAACAGACGCCCATTAATAGCATCAACAGACACCCATTAATTACAAACCAACAGACGTCCATTAATAAAACGTTATCAGACGCCCATTAATAACACGTTAACAGACGCCCATTAATAACACGTTAACAGACGCCCATTAATAACACATCAACAGACGCCCATTAATAACACCAACAGACGCCCATGAATAACACCCAACAAACGCCCATGAATAACACCAACAGACGCCCATTAATAATACATCAATAATCGCCCAGTAATAACACGTAAACAGACGCCCATTAATAACACGTAAACAGACGCCCATTAATAACACATCAACAGATGCCCATTAATAACACGTAAACAGACGCCCATTAATAACGTAAACATACGCCCATTAATAACACGTAAACTTTCGACCATTAATAACACGTCATCATACGCTCATTAATAACGTCAACAAACACCCATTAATAAAACTAACAGACGCCCTTTAATAACACCAACAATCGCTCATTAATAACACCAACAGACGCCCATTAATAACACATCATTAGATGCCCCACCATACCAAAATAAGCACAAATAAACCATACTAATTCTATGTTCCATCAGCCAATGTTAAAATTCAAATAAACGAAATTTGCAAAGCAAGTAAGTATAATAATAAATAATAATATACATAATAATAATTAGATAATAATATAATAATGAATGAATAATAATACATAAACAAGAAACTGGGTCTCTTCCATCAAAATGAAAATGAATAACGTTAATTATTTAGACGTTTTATAATCAAATCATTATATATATATATAATATATATATTATATATAATATATATATTATATATAATAATATATATATATAGATATATTAATATATATATAAATATATATATATATATATATTATAATATATAAATATATATAGGCCAAACTTACCAAAGCACCCGCATTATATCTCTAAAACTAAGATAGATAAAAAAACTAATAACATATATGAATCAGCGTATGAAATGCATGAACAAATAATTCATTTTTTTTACTTAAAAGAAATTACCCGGTTAAAACGCAAAGATGTAAAAATCGGGTCTCTCGCCTCCTGGGGACGACGGGATTCTCCCTCTGTCCCACCTCCGCTCGAAGCCCTAAAAAAAAAAAAGTATCCATAAGCTTGATTCCAAATATGTTATTAGCATATTAAAAAAAATTCTTTTTTTCATAACAAATTCATACGCTGATTACATGTATGTTTCAGTTTTCTTGTACCATTCCTAGTGTTTAGAGATATCTGCGTATCTATCTGACCTACCGTATATATTAATATATATATATTATATATATATATATATATATATATATATATATATATTAAATAATATATATATATAGTATAATATATATATAGCCAATATATATATATAATAATAGATAGTAATATATATATATATTATATATAATGAATTGGAGATACCCTTTGTTGAAAAGTTGCCCCCCTTACTTTGACGTACGTGTGAGGTGGGGGGGGGGGGGGGTGAGGGGGTTCATGTTTGGAAAGAACGACACTTTTTAATTCTATTTAGAGAAGATTGACTTATTATTTTGAATGAAAAACAAACGTGTTCATTTTTGGTATTTTAGAAGAGGAAGGAGGGGGTGAGGGGGGGTTTCGGCCTTTTGTAGGGTATTGTGCGTAGGGGGGATTGTAATTGGGGGGAGGGAGAGGATAGAGGCTGATTGAATAAGTGTTTCTTTTTCATTTCGGTCAACCGCGTTGTCACTCATTCACAAAATATAATGATAAATTATCCTAATAATAATAATAATAATAATAATAATAATAATAATAATAATAATAATATAATACATAATAATAATAATAATAATAATAATAATAATAATAATAATATAATAATAATAATTGAGATGGGTTCTTGTATGACTGTGAATATGTATGTATGAGATATTCTTGTGAAATATCTGTATCCGCTTTACGTTAAGCGACATCCGCATTGAGCCCTTCTTCACATCCGCGTTTATGAATGCCCGAAATGCGTGAAGAATGAATGAACGAACATTTCGCCCTTTTGAGTTCGGTGCTCTGATCTATATATATATCCTCTGTGAGTAGCGGCTTGAAGGTTATTATATCTTTGTTCTCCAGAAAGATTTCCATACCAAAAGCATGTCACTTATTATCATCATCATTATCGTAATTGTCGTCATTGTCATCATCATCGGTTCTCCTTTTTTTCTTTTTCTGAGGCTTTTGTTATGCTCTCACCAGCAACTCTACATCAGTTTGACCATCATATATAAGACAAAAAATGAAACTAAAGAGTCAGGGAGGGCTAGGATTGGCCGAGCATCGAATTTTGCTTGCCCGCAGACGCCACCGCCACGCACCGAGTATGCTCACACGCGATGACACCTCGCATATGTTTTCATTGCGCACCGCTCCTCTATATTTTTAAAATCGCACCTCACCACACCTATTTCGTCGGCCAACCCTATTCTCAGGGCACAAACCACGCATATGATTGAATCGGGTAGTGGAAACCCGCCTATTAGTTCAAAATCAGCATTTAGATCAAACCATAAAGTGCAAAAAACTACAACCTAAAATGAACAACAATACACCTAATACCCATATCATATATATATATATATATATTATATATATATATATATATATATATATTATATATATATATATATATATATATATATATATATATATATAAATAGTAATATATATACTATATATATATAGAATATATATACTATATTATATATACATTATATATTAAATATATATAAGTAGTGATGCCCCCACTTCAGCGACGACTTTTGGAATACGGGCGTAGGGTGTCCTTATCAGCGTAGCTGATAAGGACACGTGTTTTTGAGATAAGTTAATTGTTTTCATTTATTCATAATATTTTTTATTCCTTGCGCTGTGCGCATACACACACACATACACACACACGCAACCTTTTTCGATATGAAGGAATAGAGCTATTGGTCTGAAACTTGGTATATGGTTATTGTGTGTGATAAACTGATCCCACGCGAGTTTTGGTGACCGTAGGTCACCCCTAAGGGGGTGCTGCCCCCCGAGAGCGTAGCCGCTACGCCCCCGTTTATACCCTTTTGGCTTTCCAAACCCGAGATTGAGTTAAGCCTAACGCGAGTTAGGTTCGAGGCGTGATGACGTAATCTCGTCGGAACGATATTACGTACAGCAGCGCGAAGGCGGGCGCTACGCCAACACATAGCCATTATTAATTATTATATTATTATTATTATTATTATTATTACGTCGAAGATTCGATTTCCGAAGGAAATCGAATCTGAGTCGAAAAAAACGATTCCTGTAAGGAATCGTTTTTTACGCACTCTGACTTTACCATCCGCCGCGGTTGCTTCTTCGCATCCAGTTCTGAGTCCATTATATATTACATGGGTTAGGTATCGTAATTCGGGTTAAAAAAATTTTGGAGGGTTAGATGATGACGTAACCTCGTTTGTCGTAGCCGAGGTTACGTCCCCGTGGGCCCAATGAACCCCACCCCCGTAAAAAATCGAAGTGTTCGTAATTGCCTGAAATTTGGTGAGGAGAGATTTTCAGAGTTTGAATTTCTAGAAATACTTGATATGGGAATCTACAGGCTCCGCACCGGTGCTGGCATCAATACCTCCAATGACTCATTTGATCTTAAACAACCAATGTTGGATTCTTATAAGCGTTATCGAGTTCGTAGAGTTCGAATATGAGGTATAAGTCCATCGTATGGTGTCTAGGACCCCCATAGAGGGGGGTCCTGACTGAAAAAAAGCACAGAATGCAAAACAATCAGAAGGAAAATGAAGAAGTTGATAAATTTAAGTAGAAGGAAAGAATTAAGAAGGAGTCTGACTCAGAAGCAGAGTTGACAGCTGCACCGGTTGCTGGAGCGGTGCCGGGTTATTAAATATTTGTGTATAACAAATCATTGTGATTACTTATATATGTTCGAGTCTGTGATTCGAAAATAATGGTTTAAACCATCAGAAAAAAATAAAAATAAAAAATAAATAAATAAAAATAATAAATTTCATTCTTTGGTTTATACTTACAAATTACGTAATTTACATTACCCGAAATCAGTAATCAATAAATCAAAACCACACCAACAATTTCTCTATCTTTATCAGTGAAAGTCTATTGATCTATTAACTTAGTCAAATTTTTACTAAAAACTTTTGACGTTTTACATTACCCTAAATCAGTAAAATCACTAAATCAAACCACTATCCAACCTCCCTCCTGATCATCTGTTGATCTATTGATCTATGATTAAGGTGCAAATTCTATCATTTCGGACAAACATAACATAAAATCAATTCTTTATACATAGATCAATCAATATATGATTAACTTATTATGGTTCTCACTTATTTAGGACAGACATAGGAACTTCTAATTTACTGAATATAACACAAAGACAAACCTGACAAGCATTAAACATGAATAAATTGTTACACATTACAAATTCACACACTAACAACAGTAAAAGTAATCAACAATTCATACAAAGACGTACCCATCACACTTTGTCAAGCATATCTCTAACAGTGATTAACGTTAACCTTACACAACACAGTAACCATTTAACTAAAAATTCTCGCAACACTGGTTAATTATCATACTATCAACGAATATATACTCTAACTAATAAAGTTTCCACTTCAAAAAGCTAACATAGCACCGAACATGAATAAGACAAAATAATGTACAAAAGACAAAACCTTAACCAGCAAACTTACACACCGAGATTAAACTCTAAGCATTGGCAAAGTCCACACTTAACACCAGAAGTAACTAACATTATACAAAACGTAACCTAATTATACTTTTCCATCATACTTCTAACATATTAACGTTATCTTACACTAACACATTTAACATTAACTGAAAATTTTATCACAACACTAGGTAATATTCATACTGATCATACTAAGTTATAATCTAACTATTTAAAGTTTTCACTTCAATAAAGCAAACATAGCGTAACATGAACTAAGAAAATTATGTACAAAAGACAAACCTAACAACTTACACACGAATAAACTCTTAACATTAGACAAAATTCCACACTTAACATCAGTAAAGTAATAGCCTTGTATGCAAACGTTAACTATAACTACTTTTCCTGCCCATATTTTTACATATTAACGTTAAATCTACACTAACACATTAACATTAACTAAAAATGTTAAAGTTTTATCTAATTTTCATACTGATCAACAAATATACTCTACAAATAATAAGTTTCCATCAATAAAGCTAAAATGGCGTAACATGAACTAAGTAAAATAATGTACAAAGACAAACTTAGCACACCTTAAACATAATAAACTGTAAACATTAACAAAGTTCCACACTTAAAACAAGTAAGTAACTAACATGCATACAAAACGTAACCTTATTCCTACTTTTTTCAACATATCCATAACAATCTATACTTTAACCTTACACTTGACACAGTAACATTACATTAATAAAGCATACTTAGCATCATCGTAAAACTATAATATAACCCCAACGACAAAACCTACACACATCTAAACATGTAATAAACGGGCAACGTTTAACAAAGTTTCACCTTACAACAGTAAAGTAACTAACATAACATCCAAAAACGTTACTTATTCACACCCTTGTCAAGCAAGTCTCTAACATAACAATGTTAATTTTACATAACATTACGGTAATATTTAACAAAAAAATTAACCATAACCTAGTGTAATTATCATACAGACCACCAAGAAAAGTATGCTAACGTAACAAAGTTTCACATTAAAAAAGCAACATAACATGCAGAACTATGAATATAATGATCAACGACAAACCTGACACATCTTTAACAGGAATAAACTGACTGCAGAAACAATAGTCCAAACTTATCATCAGTTAAAGTAACTAACAAGGCTCACAAAAAACATAATCCATTCACACTTTATCAAACATATCATCAACATGACAATGTTAATTTTACATAAACATATAATATTAACAAAAAAATTCACATAACCGTACCAAACCATCATAATACCAATGGGTAAAGACAAACAAGTTAAAAGTTACTCTCTGTAAGCGCAAATATGAAAATTACATAAGTTAACACACAACAACAGTATAATAATCAAGCTATCATAACACTTATTCAATAAACGAACATTAGCGGATTTTACATTAACATAGTAATATTTAACCAAAAATTTAACCTAACCTACTAAACCATCATAATACCTAACGAGTAAAAGAGCGAAAAACAAAGTAAAGTTTTCTAGCTTATCTCTTTTTAAGAACTCCGCCCCTTCAGAAAATACAACTCTAAAATGAAAATATTATGCTTAACCATTTCATAAAAGGATGCAATACTTATAGATATTTACCCTCGACAGAATACAAGCAATGTAGCAGTCGCAATTCTTTACCATTAAATATAAATGACACATCGTTGGATATTACGAAGGTCCTCGTGAAGATATCAACAACAGGCATAGAGATGTGGGGAATGTCAGCACTGCGAAAACTATCCTACAGAAGAAAAATAGTGTATAAACAACCCTTAAGTAATGAGATCTTTCTTTCAAGCCAATCAGAGAAAGTAAACAAAACGACGTACGAATGAGGCCATATCAGTTCAAAAGGGAATATATTCTCGTTAGACAACACGCAACACAACAATAACTAGTATCAAAACATAAGTTCGTGTATTACTAACCATCGATATATGCTAACGTAACATTGTTTCACATTAATAAAGCTAACATAGCATACCAGAACTAAGAGAATATACATGTACAAATGACAAAGCCTAACCAGCTTACGAAACGAATAACATCTTACTAACATTAAACAAAGTTCCATACTTATAAACAGTAAGGTAACCTAGCACAGCGTACAAAGCGAAACCTATTCACACTTTTCCCAGCATATCTCTACATATCAATGTTAATTTTACATAACACTATTGATTACGTCGCATTTCTAGTATCATCTCGAATAAACATACACAAAATGAGTCTTTATATATAAACATGGGAATATATATAACTTTAAGTATCGCCACATTTGAAGGGTAAACGTGGAATATGTTGTTGGTTTAATGGGTACAACGATGAATCTACAACAGCAGCAGCTATAAATTCCCTAAGGAAAATCAGATAGAGAGCCACACTTAACACCTGTAAAGAACTACATTGCATACAGAACGAACCTATTCAAACTTTTTTCCAAGCTATATCTCTAACAATTTACGTTAATTTACATTGACACATAATTATTTAACAAGAATTTATCATAACATTGTTTAATTATCATACATTATCTAACAAATCCCTTAACAAAGTGACAATCTATCAAAGATACCAGCTAACAGGTCATGCAATGACTCTATCTTCATCAAAATGTCACACGTCTCGAGTATAACATCATTTAACTATAATAACGAACTTAGCAAATTCTCGGCTAACCTGACTATTAATCACAAAACACCAAAATGAGTTCTTTATTATACTACCGTACGGAAATATATGCTAACAAACAAGTTTTCACTTTAATAAAAGCTTACTTAGAGGTTAACTTAAGAAATAAATGTTACAACATAAATCAACACAAGCTTAAGCCGAATAAACTTCGTTAACTATTAACAAAGTTCCACACTTACACCAGTAAAGTAACTAACTTGCCATACAAAACTAACCTATTATACTTTTTCCAAGCATATCTCTAAAACATATTAACGTAATTTTACATTTTGACACAGTAATAATTTACAAAAACTGACCATAACATTGTTTAATTATCATACATCTATCTAACAAAATCCCTTAACAAAGTACCAATATAAAGATAACAGCATCTCGAACTATGAATTGACACTATCTTCATCAAATTGTACACGTCTCGAATATAACATCAATTTTGAACATGAATAAACGTAGACATTAGCAAATTCTCGGGCAAACCTGACATTACTCAACAAAAAAAACGTAACCTAGGCTCACATTTCTAACACATCATCGTCAGTTAACACAGAATATCTTACAAAACTCATATTTCTCTTACCAATCATGTTAATTCACCCTGCCATAGAATATTAACATAACGTACCAACTTACGAATAATAAACAGTTTTCATTAACCAGAGTATCTAAAGCAACACACCACCACCCGAGAGAAAACCCAGGGGGATGCGCCTTTTGAAAGGGTGTGAATCTTGGGGGATCACCCCTAAGGGGGTGAAGCGGGCATTACCCCTCCGAAGAGGTAAGGCCTCACCCTTCGAGGGGTAATGCCGGACTTACACCCCTTCGGGTGGATCCCCCCTCTCAAGATTCCACACCCTTTCATAAGCTCATCCCCCCCTGGGTTTCTCGGAGTGGTGTGCTTGCTTTAGATACTCTTTGTAAGAACCTGTCTTATTCTTAAGTAGGTACGTTACTGCTTAAATATAACTATCGCAGGGTGAAACATAACAATGCATTTGGTAGAATATGATGAGTTTGTACAGATATTACTGTTTAACCTGACGATGAACTGTGTTAGAAACGTGACCTACGGTTAAGTTTTGTTGAGTAATGTCAGGTTTGCACGAGAATTTGCTTAAGTCTACGTTAGTCATGGTTCAACATATGTTATATTCGAACGTTGACACTTTTTGATGAAATATTCAACTTCATAGTTCGAGTGCTGGTATCTTTGATAGATTGTTCACTTTGTTAGGAATATTCGTTGATAAGTATGATAATTAAACAATGTTTATAATAAATTCTTGTTAAATATTACTGTGTCAATGTAAAATTAACGTTAATATGTTAGAGATATGCTTGGAAAAAGTATGAATAGGTTACGTTTTGTATGCAATGTTATTACTTTACAGTTGTTAAGTTTGTAATTGATTAACAGTTTATTCGGGCTTAATGTGTGTCAGGTTTGTCGTTTATATTATTTTTTTGTTAATATGATGCTATGTTATCTTTGTTAATGTAAAAACCTTGTATACGTTAGCTATTCGACGGTTAGTATATAAAGAACTCATTTTGTGTTTTTGTTGAGTAATGTCAGGTTTGCCCGAGAATTTTGCTAATGTCTACGTTTATTCATAGTTCAAAGATTTATTACTCGGAACGTTGTGACATTTATGAAATATTGTCAATCATATTCGAATGCTGATCTTTGATAGCATTGGTTCCTCTTGTTAGGATTGTGTAATAAGTATGATAATTAAAAACAATGTATGAAACAAAATGTTAAACATTACTGTGTCAATGTAAAAAATAACGTAATATGTTAGAAATGCTTGAAAAAAGTATGAAAGGTTTTACGTTTGTATGCAATGTTAGATTACTTTACAGTGTTAAGTGTGAAACTTTTTAATGTTAACAGTTTATTCGGGCTTAGCATGTGTTAGATTCACGATTGCATATTAATTTTCTTATTAATATATGCTATTTACTTAGAAATGTTGGAAAAACCTTGTTATTGTTAGCATATATCGACGTTAGTATATAAAAGAACTCATTTGGTTATGTTTTATTCGAAGATGATACTAGAAATGCAGCGTAATCAATATGTTAATGTAAACATTAAACATTGATATGTTAGAGATAGCTGGAAAAAAGTGTAATAGTTACGCTTTGTTACGCGTGCTATGTACTATACGTTGTTTAAGTATGGAACTTTTTAAATGTTAGAGTTTATTCGTTCGTAACTGGGTTAGCTTTTGTCATGTACATTATGTATTCTTATTCAGTAATGCATATGTTAGCTTATAATGTTTGAAACAGAGTTACCGTTAGGCATATATTCGTATGTTAGTATTATAAAGAATTAGTTATGTACTATGTTATGTTTCGTGCTGTTGCTCTCAACGAAATATAATACCCTTTGAAACTAATATGCTCATTCGTTACTCGTATTTTGTTACCATTTCTATCTTTTGTTGCCGTAAAGAAATCTATTACATTAAAGGATTGTTTATACACTATTTCTTCAGTAGGATAGTTTTCGCCAAGTGCTGACATTCTCCCCACATTCCTATGCCTGTTTTGATATCTTCAGACTGGAGTTTCTTTATTCCCAAACGATGTGTCATTGATATTTATTCCCTAAACCGAATGGCGACTGCTACATCGCTTGTATTCCTGCCAGGTCAAATATAATAAGTAATGCATCACTTTATGCAAATGGTTATAAAGATAAAATCATTTTATTTGAGTTGTATTTCTGAAAGGGCGAGTCTAAAGAGATACCTAAAAACTTTACTTTGTTCGTCTTTACTCGTAGTATTATGATGGTTAGTAATTTATGATAAATTGGTAAATATACTAGTATGTAAAATCCCGCCTATGTTCGCTTTATTGACTTAAGTTGTTAATGATAGCTGATTATTTGTCTGGTTGTTGGTGTTAAGTATGTTAGTTTCATAGTTTAGCTTTACAGAGAGGATAAAAAACTGTACTTTGTTGTCTGTCACCATTAGGTTATTATGATGTAGGACGTCATCGGTGAATTGTTGTTAAATATTACTATGTTAATGTAAAGTAAACATTTCATTTTATGATAGTTTGATAAAGTGTAATGTTTATGCTTTTGTTGAGCCTTTTAGTTACTTTTACTGATGATAAGTTTAGGTGGGGGGGGGAAAGGGGGGGAAAAAAAAAATTTTTCAGTTTTTAAAAAAATTTTGTTACCAAAAAAAAAAAAAGGGCAATAGTTTTGAATTCGTGCGTAAAGTGTCAGGTTTGTCGTTGTAGCATATTCTTAGTTTCTACATTTATGTTGCTTTATTAATGTGAAAACTTGTTACGTTAGCAACTTTCGCTGGTCTGTATGATAAATTCACTGGTTATGGTAAATTTTTGTAAATATTACATTTAAGTAAAATTAACATTTTATTAGAGACATGCTTATCCAAGTGTGAATAAGCACGTTTTTGGATGTAATGTTAGTTACTTTACTTTTGTTAAGTTGAAACTTTGTTAATGTTGACCGTATTCTTGCTTAAGATGTGTTAGTTTGTCGTTGGCATTATATTCATAGTTAGATGATGCCTAAGATGCTTTATTAATGTAATTACTTGTCAGTGTAGGTTACGATAATAGTTAGATATGCTTGAAAAAAGTAAGAATACGTTAGTTGTATGCATTTAGTTTACTTAGTGGGTAAGGTGAACTTTGTTAATTGTAAACAGTTATTTCAGTTGAAGTTGCTAAGTTGTCTTTGTACATTATTTCTTAGTTCATGTTACGCCATGTTAGCCTTATTGATGTGAAACCTTTATTATGTAATATATTCGTTGATCAGTATTGTAATTAACCAATGTTGTGATAAATTTTAGTACAATTGTACGGTTAGTGTAAGATTAACTTTATACGTTAAAAAATATGCAGGAAAAATTAAATAATCAGCTTACGTTGATACAAGCTAGATATTATGATGTTAAGTGTGAAACTTTGACACTTTAGCGAGTATTTGTAAGTGTAGTTGTCTTTTGTAACATTAATTTTCTATTCATGTTACGCTATTTAGCTTATGAATGAAACTTTATTAAGTTAATTATAATTCGTATCAGTATGATAATTAACTATGTTGTGATAAATTTAGTTAAAATGTTCTGTGTTAGTGTAAGATTACGTTAATATGTTAAAAATATGCTGGAAAAAAGTAAAATAGTACGTTTTGCATACCAAGCTAGATTTACTCGTTTAAAGTGTGGAACTTGCCAATTTAGCAGTTTATTCTGTGTAAGTGGTATAGTTGTCTTCCTTACATTATTTCTTAGTATGTTTAACGCTTTGTTAGCTTTATGAAGTGAAACCCCTTATTACTTATGAGTATATTCGTTGAAGCAATTCCGAATTAACCAGTTGCGATGAATTTTAGTTAAATGTTAACTGTGTTAGTGTAAGATTAAACGTTAATATGTTAGAGATAGCTGACCAAAGTGTGAATAGAGACGTCTTGTCATGAAATTGTTATTACTTTACTGTTTTTATGTTGTGCGAACTTTGTTAATGTTAACCATATTCATGATTAAGAGTGTTGGGTTTTCTTTGTGGTTATATTTCAAGTTTAGTATGATGCTTAAGTAAGTTTGATTAATGTGAAAACTTTGTT
>JABUQX010054625.1:37500-40000 GCA_015478945.1 Trachelipus rathkii
CCCAAATACCAAAGCGGGGTTCGGAGACCTCCGGAGGAATAGTCCTACCCTGTAGTTTCCCCGGAAGGCCGAGAGACCCCACTCCTGCCATCTTTGCGACCCCTTGGGGTATTCCTTAGTTAAAAAAAAGCAAAATTGATACGAAAGTCTATTATTTTAATAGAAAGGTCTATTATTTTAACTAGAACCAATAAAAGGTCTCTAATAGGCTTTCTAATCATATTTACTATAAATTATTATTAACAATATTTTTTTTTTTTTTACATTTCTTATGTGAAAATCTTTTACCAGGATTCCAAAAAATGATATTCCATTCGCCTGTAATTTTTGAAATTTAAGAGCATCATAATTTTTTTTTTTTTTTTTTTTTTTTTTTTTTTTTTTAATTTTCCCGCACTAAAATGGACCACCAGCATTCCACCCAATGTAGCGGTTTTACTGTAGCATTAAAGTTTTTGAAGAATACATTATGACGGATTACTAAACGCTGACCAATATATATATATATATAATATATATATAATATATATATATATATATAATAATATATATATATAATATATATATATATATATATAATAATACTATAATATATTAGTTATATATATATATATATATATATATAATATATATATATATATATTGTCTTTCTGGTGATTTCAATGAAACTTCTTTACTTTTAAATCTTTATTTCTTACTCCCAGACTAAGAACCTAAAGTTTATAAAAGTAATAATAATAATAATAATAATAATATTATTATTAAATATTGAAAAATATAAAATAACGATTAAAAGCTGATAATAAATATTAATATTAAAAAAATATAGTATAATACTAATAATATTAATAAAGAAAATAATAATAATAATAATAATAATAATAATAATAATAATAATAATAAACCAAAAAGGGTAAACAGAAATAAAGTAATAAAAATTATACGAAATTAAGTATTATAAGAATGCATATGCACACGCATTCACACATGCACCTACACTCACACAAATACATTATATTATATATTATATAGTATATATAATATATATAGTATATTATATAATATATATATATATATCATTATATATATATATATATATAATTATAATACATATATATATATGTACCTCGCAGTTTATTAAATCTGATAGAAGAGATGAGAGAAGATAATAATAAATCGGTGAAAATTTCATAAAGTGAGAGTGGGAGAGAAGAAAGCAGAGAGAGAGAAGAGAGAGAGAGAGAGAGAGAGAGAGAGCAGAGAGAGAAGAGAGGAGAGAGGAGAGAGAATAACCTTACAAAAAAAACATTATAGTAGAAGAAAGTAACTGATACCACTAGCTAATAATAGCAATACTAATTAAAATGATACTAAAATGGTAACAAGTGCAGTTATATAATAAATAATATATATACGTTTAAATAACCTAAAAAAATGAATGCGTCAGTTATATGTGTGGAAAATATTCGCTAAAATTTATTTAACCTGTCAAAAAAAAAAAAAAAAAAAAATAATTATAATAATAAACGTGTAGATTTAGGGCAGTTAGTAAAAATGAATGCAGCATGTTTGTAAGTGTGGACCAATTTTCCGTTAAAAATAATAATGATAATAAAAATAATAAAACTCGTGTGAAAATCCTACCAGAAACAACACTAAATAATTAAAAGTAATTATAATAAGAAATGTTATGAGACCACTACACGTAAAATATAATAGTTACCTCCGTTTGCTTTGTAAGTAGGAACACAAATAACTTCAAAATGTGAAGTTGTGTTCCCTCCCCCCAAAAATAAAAACGTGTTTTTGTAGGTGTGAAGAGACGCCCCTAATAAAATGAATAAAAGTTTAACCTTAGCAAATGGGGACA
Organism: Trachelipus rathkii; assembly: GCA_015478945.1. NCBI lineage: Eukaryota > Metazoa > Arthropoda > Malacostraca > Isopoda > Trachelipodidae > Trachelipus > Trachelipus rathkii. The sequence continues at coordinate 39,371 of JABUQX010054625.1, forward strand.
TTTCTATCTCACTACGTCATGTAGATTGGGCGTTGAAAAGTGATTGGGAGTTTCTTAGTGATGTTTTCATTAGGTTTCTCGAAGGGCAAACATATGGGTCTAGAAACAAAAATCGGTTCTTGGTTAAATAGGAGAGAAAAAAAAGGAAAGGTTTTATGTTGCAGAGGGACAAAGTTTAAATTCATGGAAACGTTTTGAAGATAACAAAAAGAGAATTAATCTTCTTCCAATTTGATTTGTACTATAGAGGCCCATTTTTTCAAACATTACAAAAAGTTACCCCACACATAACAGAATTATTTATTATTATTATTATTATTATTATTATTATTATTATTATTATTATTATTATTATTATTATTATTATTATTATTAACAAGTGAAATATTATTATAAACATTATGACTTAGCAAGGTGGGAAGAAAAAGGGTAGTATGCTTATAGCTATAAATGTGATAAATCTGAATACGCGAGTCGCGAGCCACATTAGAACGGTACGCGAGCAACATGTTGCTCGCGTACCATTCTAATGTTGCTCTGGGAATCGTATTGAGCATTTACCACGTTTATCAAAATTTGTCACAGAACTTTGAAATTTCATTCCCTATATATATATATATATATATATAT
>JABUQX010054625.1:47500-57500 GCA_015478945.1 Trachelipus rathkii
CTAGACATTCAAACCACTATCTTTGAACATCACAAACCTAACATTGACGTAATCATCTATAAATCGACATTCGTAATCTTAAAATTCTTCGAACTTATCTACAAGAAAGAGCGGAGAGAGGTACCTCACCGTCGGGTACACTTGTTGGTCCCAGCGTACTTCCTCTCCGCCACATAAATAAATTAAGTGGCGCCCGAACAGGGACTCTGTTGAGTTCCTGCGCTTGCGTGCACTAGGATTGTGACTCTCGCTCACATCATCATATTTATTTTTTGAAAAATCATCGATTCTCTTCAGTTCTTTTCAAAGAAATCTTCTTCTTTTGTACTTATATTGGACAGATCGAGAGTTAGTTAGTAATAACCCTCCAATACTTTGAAATTCTTTCTTTTGAAATTACAAAAGAAAATGTCAGAAAAACCTCAACCAAAAGACTTGGATACGAGCATAAATGCTGATAGCCAAGAAGCTGTGGACTTTGATCCCTCTCTTGCAGCTGTCGCATTAGATCCACGTGTAGAACAACGTCTCCGTGATGATCGTAATAAAAATAATGTAGGAATGAATGTAGGAATGAATGTGGAAAATAAAGACAGGGTAGAAGTTGTCAACTCTGACATGCCCTCTGACTTATCTTTAGCTCCTAACTCTGACAAACCTTTCACTGAGCCTGAGATGAGTACTTTATTAACGAAACTCCATAAACAGGTATTAAGTGAAAGGCAATTGGATCAAGTAAGCGATACAGTCGGTAAGGTTGAACACAGAACGTTCCATGATCAAGGTCAAGGTATTCCACCTAAATTCGATTCCCATTATGTGCATATGCCTAAAAATACCACTTCTTTCTATGATCGTGAGTATAAACCTTCCTTAGTTTCCCAATCTCAACCACGATCAATGCCTTTTCTACATAATCCACCCAGTTATGTAGAAAATCCTAGAAATCAAATTCTTTCTAATCCTAATCTTCATTCAAATCCTATTCTTCATCCTAACCCTAATCTTATTCCTAATCCTAACCTTATTCCTAATCCTAATCTTATTCCTAATCCTAATCTTATGCCTACTCATAATTTTCTTCCTAAACCTCAACTTCTTCCTAATCCCAATCTTCGTCATGATTATATACCCCCAGTAAATTACTTCACCCAACCTAAGTCTCTCTTTAGAACTCCCGATATGGGCAGAGACAATAGAGATTCTCTATCCCCTATCCATAGAGGAGAGGCTGACTTTTCTGGAAAGTATAATAAATTACTACAGCCTCAACGAGAACAAATTCCCTTAAATCAATATCCGGAGCACCAGATGTTTTCGACTGATTCTCAGTCGCATTCTGGTTATATTCCACAAGGATATTCCCAACGACTGCCTATGCGTCGTATTCCTGACGATGATGAACCTTCAATGTATTCAGGACCACACATGAAAAAGAGACTTGACATGCTGGAGGAAGCCATTGTGCTTCTTACTCAGTTACTCAAGAACTCTCAGAAGCTTAAGGTCGTGGATCCTGGAAAGTTTAAATATGAATCGGAACAAGATCTCTTAGTCTACCTGGCTGATTTTGAGGCTTATTGTAGTTTACACTACCCTAATGCCCATCACCAATGGTTAAGACTGCTTGGCCGACAGCTAGAAGGCAAATTTTTGAATATATACCGAGAGATCATCAAAGACAACCGTGAATACTTCTCTGTACGGGATAATCTTGTGTGTTGGTATCGTGATGAGGAACGAAAGAAAAAAGAATACAGAATACAGAAGTATCATGCCGCTCACCGATACCCTAACGAGAGCATCAAAATGTTCGCCCTTCGGTTAGAGCGCCTAGCTAGTCAGGCATATCCTGGATACGATATGAGAGATCATGATTCTCTTAGAATAGCTTTCCTCTGTAGTTTACCTCCATATATTGAAACATTCGTCCGTCAATATATTAAAATGATGGAGTTGGACGGGTATAGTAGAGCTTCCTGGGAAAATATAGTGAATTTTGCGGACTCCTTAGATAGCGAGAATATCGCTTTCCCAAATTCAATGTCCCAAACAAATCCACTTGAGGTCGGCCCATCAACTTATTCCCGAACTGACCAGGAGGTGGACTTAAACGAATCTGTTGAGTCAGTAATTCAGATCAATGCTGCACTCCCTGGATGGACTGATGTGTTGCGTAAGAAGGTTGAACAGCGTAAACCTAAGTCTTCAATTAACCGTAACCATCGCTCTTCCAATCTTGGCCAACGTGGTCCTCGGAAAGAAATATAGCAGTCGTATTGTCTACAACACTGTTCGGAATTCACCACCAAGTAATGACCGTTCCAGAGCTCAGAATAATCGTAACGCAAATCGAAAGGGTCGTTCAGGATCGGGAGATCGGATGAATATCTTGTGTGACTACTGTGAGAAGCGAGGACACGAAATGCAGGAATGCTATAAGTACTTGGGAGTCTGTAGCTACTGCAAGAAAACCGGCCATTCAAATACCGAATGCCGAGCTAGGAACTCTCCTCCATCATCTCCCGTAAATACTCGGAAAGTAGTATGTCCCTTTTGTAGAGGTCCCCACGCGGGAATGAGGTGCTCTCAACGCACCCCTCCACGATCCAGTGATCCCGAACGAACTCCTCCTAGAGAATACCTTCAAGGTGCGGTAAAGAAAGTTTATTCGCGATCATATTCCCCTGAAGCCCAGAAAAATTCGGCTAAACCAACTGAGAAGCCGCTTCCCCAACGCCTATTTCTGGACCCGTGTGAAACCTGTAACGTGTCTCACTATGAAGGTCGTTGCAAAGGGGGGTTTGCTGAAGCTCGCCCCGCCAATCAGTTAAACGACTAGTCCCCACAGAGATGAGTCAATCTGTGGAAAAGGACTTGGATAATGACTCTGTAAAGAAACTGGATGATCCTTCTATTAACTTTTATGGGATACCTCCAGTGAGTAAATTCTCGCATAAACCTTATTCCTATGCTAGTGAAGACATGGTCGTTGCTATTAACTTGTGCCAGGCCGATATAGAACCTTTGATCGTCTGTGTCAAGTTGGATGATCAGGATGCTCCCATTTATGATTGCCTTGTAGATAGTGGGGCTGGAGTAAACTTGATAAGCTCCGAGATTGTTCCTTTCCTAGGGAATTCAAAAGAGCTTTTGGCTTCCGAAGACATAGGAGTAAGGGCCATCAGTGGTTTTGGAAATAGAGAACGAATTCCTATTGTTCACTATGTAAATATAATCCTGAGGTTTAATATGGGTTTTGTAACTCATCCTTCCGCGTTTTTCATAGTACCCCAGGAATACATGGTAGATAACCCATTGATACTTGGTACTTGTGCTCTTAGGGATAATCACTTATTACCTGATATGTCCCGAAAACAACTGATTCATCTGCAAGGAAAAAAATTGACTGTGGTGGCCGATGGCATATCAACTTGTACCCAGTCCAATTTAAAGTCCTCTACTATACAGGTGAAAAACGTGTCGGTAGTCAATACTAATATTAATGATACCGATGTTATCTACGATCAAAATAATGATCGTACTCTTCGATATTTATTGAAGGGATTTAAGAAAAATGATAACAATATAAATTGGCAACAAGTTCCTAAACCCTACAAAAGTCATTCTAAACAAATGGTTTTGGAAAATGACATCTTGTATTACAGAACTACGTCCGGGAATCTGTTATATGCAATTTCTTTGGACTTACTAATGCACATAGTTCTGGGACTCCATGTATCCTGTGCCCATATAGGTCGGAACAAGCTGCTGCAGTTGGTATACAAGCATTTCTGGCATCCTAGGGTCAATCAGGTAATTTCCGATGTAGTGCGGTGCTGCCCTGTTTGCCAGATGCAGAAAAACTTTTCTTCCAATGTAACTCCACCCATGTTGAAAATCTTGGCCAATTATCCCTTCGATTTATGTGCCATGGATTTGATTCAATTCCCAAAAACTTTTAAGGGAAATAAATACTGCATGATATTTATTGATCATTATTCTAAATGGGTGTCTGTAGTTCCCATTGCCGACAAGTCCAGCTTGACCGTATCTAGGAAACTGGAACACCAAGTTCTCCCTTTCCTTCCTAAAGTTCCAAATCGTATATTGACCGATAATGGAACTGAATTTACTTCCCAGATATTCCAACAAGTGTTACAAAAACACAACATTAAACATGTGAGAATATCTCCACTTCATCCCTCGAGTAACGGTGTCTCCGAGCGATTTAATCGAAGTTTAATTCAACTACTGAAATGTTTAGTTCTGGAGCAACCCGCTACTTGGGATGAAGAATTGTCTTCCTCTATTTTAATTTATAATAATACTTATCATAGTGCATTGGACATGTCACCTTCTGATTATTTACTACAAAAAGCTCATGCTCCAGTGCACACTTTTCCCCAATATTGGAAAGAGGGCAGTGTCAATTTTAAACCTTTCAAGGTGGGTCAAAAAGTAGCTCGTAAAGTAATACGAACTGGGCCAAGCACTGCTCTTAAATTTCATAATAGGTGGGAAGGGCCATTTACTGTTGTTGATGTGAACCCGAATAGGGTGTCATATGTCATACAGAGAAATACTAATCCCCCCAGTAGAACTCAAAAAGTCCATTTCTCCCACTTAAGAGAATGGATTGAGATTCCTGGGTATTTACGAAAATACCTGACTAGAAATAAGGAAATTAGTGATGCATTTTTCTCGGACGAGGAAAGTTTGTTGGATGGGGAGGATGAAAATTCTCCTGAATCCATCGACCTTGAGTCTGAGACTGATTCAGCTAATTCTTATGAGTCAGAGTCCATCGCTGATACCTCGTTGTTCACTAATAGCGATGATTCCCTGGAGGAGGAAGCTGATTTTGAGGGATTCTTAACTTTTAATCCTATCTCTGTAAGTGAGTATATTCAATTGCCAGAATTAACTCCTGTAATAGAGCCAACTGCTTGGGATCCGGGAGAAAACCTCAATATGAGTATGGAGGAGTTTATTCCTCAGTTATCTTCCGAAGTCTTACGAATGCCCGGTCACAAAGCGGTTAAATTTTTGCTCCCTCCTCTCGTAATTCCTATTTCACCTATCCATTCTTCGGACGAGTCAAATTCTAACTATTCTAGTTTACCTGAGACGGATTCCGATTCTAGTTTATCCGAGATAGATTTAATAAATATTCCTACTAGTTCTCCTAAGAGCCATGGTGGTACCCTGGAGGTCAACCATGACGAAATACTTACCCCTGTTCTAGATTATTATGATATGTATTCACATGAATACTCTATTAGATTCAAATACCCCTCTGTCCTTTCTCCTGCAAGGGTAACTAATGATAATGAAGACCTTATAGTTTCCCAAGCATCACAGTTGGAAAGTCCTAATCTGGAAGCATCTGGGTTGAGTCTAATGGATCCACCGTCCTTTTTTATGGAAAGACCTAACTATTCTCCCTCAGTCTCTTCTGAGGATCCTATGGATCTGTCGGAGAGAGTTGTTGTGGGTGATTTGCCGGACGATTGGTCAAACATTTTTGACTTAGATAGTTCTTCCAGTTCTCAAAGGACTGAATTTTATGGTTTCAGCCCGCCAAATAGTAATTCTTTCAATATATCCCCGTCGGCTGAAATGGTTTCTTCACCTGTCTCGGAGACTAGAATTCCACCTTTTCAAATAGTGGGAGAGGTGTTTGGTGATCCCACCAACGTCCATTTGGATAATAGTAATTTGACTTTGGTCCACATAGATGAGGAAATCTTGGAGGAAATGCAATTAGATGATCTTCCTCGCACTAGGAGTAGAGGATCAGTTCCAGATTTCCCCAATGTTATGTCGACTCCAGTGGAGTATGTACGTCATAGAAGAAGGACCAGTCTTTTATAACCTTGTCTCGGGGTTATAAAATGACACACTTGTGTCCTGATACGAAGTAAATAAGCCTGGAGAATAAAAGTTGGCTTTGCTTCATTTGTTTAGAAAATGAAACTTCTGTCGTTCCCTTACTGACTGGAACGTAAATTTAAATTACTTGGCCAATCAAACTTATCAGTACATAGTATCTGATAAGTTACCTGAAAAAAAACTCTTATTCCTATCTTTCTTAATCTCTTAAGTAAACTTCCTTCTGAACTATTGTTCTATAACATCTTCATCTATCGAAGCTGTTTTGAATGTATGCTTTCTAGTGTGCCTGATCGTCAAACACTTTAACTAAGGTGACGAAAAAACCCTCCTGGTGTACATGATTCTGGTATAGTTGATCTTTGTGTGTCTGGATTCTTCGTGTATGCTTGCAGACTAAAAATTAAAACTATAAACTAAAAATCAAAAAAGTCTTGTGTACTAGAATTCCTCACGTTATTTAACCAAAAATGGTTAAATACGTATAAAGTATAAATATATACTGTATAGTATATATTTATCAAACAAAATGCATATAATTATTATGTATAGAGTCATCGAAAACCGCATACCTCACCAACTAATATATATATATATATTGAGCTGAATATATATATGTACCTATTGTACATATATATATATATATATATATATATATATATATATATATATATATATATATATATATATATATATATATATTTTGCTGTATATATGTATGTACCTATTGTACATATATATATACCAGTTCCTCGGTTCCAACGAACCTGTCATGTTCATGACAGGTTGTGGGCCGGAGGAGCTTAACACTTGTTTTACAGATTTGTCCCGGTTCCTGAAGGAGATAATCCGATGTTCTCTGATCAATCTATAACTTGGATGAGTAAGACTCTCTCTCTTCAAATTAAATGGACCAAATGGGTGATTCAATAAGTATAACAAGAAAATAGAAAGAATCAGGAAAAAGACTTCCTAGATTGTTTCTATTTTCGAAATAGAAAATATAATAATGAAAATAAAAAATTTTCATTATTATTGAGGTGGTGTGTTTTCGATGAACAACCATGAACTTTCCAAGCAATTATTTTCTGATTGTATACCTTTATTTTAAAGATACAAATTTTAAATTTTATATAATTAAATGTCTTTTTTTTTTTTTCTTTCTTTTCTTTCAAAAATTTCGATTGAATTTTAGAAATATAATGGTGACTTTTGAGATTTGCCAAATTTTCAATCATTGAAAATATTGATGAGTAATATATATATATATATATATATATATATATATATATATATATATATATATATATATATATATATATATATATATATATATATATATATATATATATATATATATATATATATATATATATATATATATATATATATATAAACTTTTTAAAAGTTATTGAGTTAATTTTGTCATTTACAGTAGATATAATGGTACATTCTTATGTATATTAACCTTAAAATTAAATTTTTTTAACATTGTTTTCATTTCTCCTTGATGCCACACTATTTCATTTGACTATGTATTGTCTTGAACTATAATAACTATAATAATAGCTATCATAACACAACTTAAAAAAAATTTTTTTTTTGGCATTTTTGAATGGCTGTATTTCTTAAAACAAGCAAATACCAAAGTCAATATTGCAGGTGAAGGAACATCTATGGTAGTAGTATAATGTGTGAAAATTTCAGATTTTTAGCACTTACCCCATCAGAGATATTAAGGTTCAAAAGTTACCGATTTTCCGAAAAATTGATTTTTGGACACCCTGTAAATTTTTTTAAAAATATTTACCAAACTTCAAATAAGATTTAAGTTAAACCCTACTTTAGTATGTATCATCACACAAAATTTTATATCGTTAAATTATTTCCTTCTTTTAATAATACACCCACGAAAATGGAAATTTCTTCGATTTTTAACACAATTTTTCGGATTCATTTTCATGGTGAAATATTATTTTCCCAAAAAAAAACAGGAAAGACCAAATGTACCTTAAAGTATCCCTAACAAATCACTCTCTATGAAATTTGGTATAAGAATTACCAATATGGAGATATGACTTAAAATGTTACCTCTATTAAGTGATAAATTTTGCTCCACCTGGTCAAACATTTTGGCTCACCCTGTTACAACCAGAGTAAATCTACAAAAACGAATGGTGGTTTTGAACTTTCCAGGGATAACATTAACGCCATGCAAAATATAAAAGATTTCAAAAATTATCGAGCGGCCATCAGCGGTACAAAAAATGGATAGACCCATATATATATATATATATATATATATATATATATATATATATATATATATATATATATATATATATATATATATATATATATATATATATATATATATATCTGCTACATATATTTGAGGAAACATACGTTTCTTCTTTTATATTTCATGGACTTGTCATGAAACAATTTTACTTACAGAAAGGGTGGTGAAGGTATAGGGTAGTTTTCATTATGAGGAACTGGGGTTCTGGATGAGGGAATATCTGGGTATGGAAGAGATTGCCTTCCTTTACCTTTTCCATATTTTGTAATATTCACCATGCAGAAGTGGCAGTCATCATAGTGATTCGTTGGCTCTCGCCATATTCTGGGAATAGCCAAAGGCATTGCTTTTCTTGTTCCTCTTAGCCATCCTTCTAGGGTTGTTTTACAACTTCCACATATAATGAGGTGCCCAGTGCTTATCTTAATCACCAATAGGCATACCAAAGTAGAGCCTGTACGCTATCCAATACTTGGTTCCCTTCACAATTTTGGTGGAAATGTGCTTAGAACTAGCATAATATCCACACACACATAACAAAATGAATCTGCCAACATTTTACACTGTCTACTTGCAATTTTACAAATGTTTATTATATTATTACTAATATTCTGAAAATTATAAAAGATATTTAAGTTTGGTACCTTACCTTCAATTATATCATTGCACTAGAATGTAGTTAAACAATGTATATATATATATATATATATATATATATATATAAATATATAGTATATCTATATATATATATATATATACTATACTATAACTATATATATATATATATAAATCAGTTCTTAAGCATGCAATCCCCATAAACATTATGACAGCGACTTTTACTCAGCGATGCTGGTAACGACCCTACAAAATGAGAAGATGCCAATAATTATTTTATGCCGTCGTAGCATAAAAACGATCGATACTAAACTAAAAACATATTTGGAATCTGCATAAAAAAACTGTATAAAAAAAAACAATAAAAAATCAGAAGAAACAAAAATATTTTTTGTTACATTGTGTAATAAACTTAGTTTCAATATATAAAAGGTTCTAATTAAGGAATTTCTTAAGCTAGCTGAAACCCCCACAAAGAATGGCATCTCCGACGGTGAACCACTTCTAGAATGCATTTAAATGGCATAACCGAGGGCTTGCTCGTGTGACAAAAAAAGATTCACAGAAGTGAAGCCTTATCAGCAGCCCCTGGCAACAGCACTGATGAGTGATGATGGTGGCTTTTCAGCAAATAAACCTTCTGAAGATGAAGAGGATTTGGATATGTTAGACTTTGATAAGTTCATGGCCGAGAATTACAGTGACATCTCATTCACCCATCAAAGAAATCACACCAAGGAACCCCATTGAAAAAAACTGAAGAGACAGCCATCAAGGAGCAAAGATAATTCAAATTTTACAGTATCTGTTGAAAGAGGGAGATGAAACTCTGGCTATGGAGATGCTGCCACAGAGAGAATCCTTTTTCATGTGTGGTGAGTGAAAATGGGCCAAAGGTTTTCATTATTATCCAGTGCTTGCCAGCTATTTGTCAGGCCTTCCCTCATCAGTTGAGAGTGAGCGTATTTTTAGTGTAGGTGGGAATGTAAACACCCCAAAAAGGAACAGGCTCTCGCCAGATACTAGTGAAAGCTTAATGTTTTTGCATCACAATTTGAGAATTTTTGAATTTGAGTATTGAATGGTATCTATCTTTATCTTAAAATATATATATATTATTATTATGTCATGTTTGAATAATAGCGTTTTTTTATTTTGTCTTTTCAGCTGATTAATTGAGGTCTCTTC
>JABUQX010054625.1:62500-65597 GCA_015478945.1 Trachelipus rathkii
ATATTATATATATATTATATAACTTAGCGATGTACCGGATTGTACAGCAGTATCGGTAATTTTTTTAGGTATCGGTATTGGTTAAATGGGCAATTTTAAATCACTTGGCTGATACTCTTACTTTTTTGGTGACGAATTATGAGATAACTTCTAATTTAATAATAGCATTTAGTTTCGATATACATACACTGGTTCATACGGAATCCTTAAGCTAGTTGAAACCCCACAAGAATGGCCATCTCCGACGGGGAACCACTTCTAGAATGCATTTAAATAGCATAAGCGAGGAGGTTTGCTCATGTGACAAAAAATGGATTCACAGAAGTGGAGCCGCCCTTATCAGCAGCCCCTGGCTACAGCTACTGATAGTGTACGATGGTGGCTTTTGCAGCACATAAACCTACTGGAAGCCTGAGAGGATTTGGCTATGTTCAGACTTTGATACAGTTCTCATGGCCGAAATTGGCATTGACATTTCATTCACCTTCAAGAGGAATACACTCAGGAATCTTATCGAAAAAACTAAAGAGACAGTCATCAAGGAGCACAAATAATTCGACATTCTGCATCTGTGAAAGCAGCATGATGCAGCGCTCTACGGAAACCATTGGAGATGCTGCCTTTGCAAAAGAGATCCTTTCAGTGTGTGGCATGCAAAATGGGCCATAGGTTTCCATTATTATCCAGTGCTTGCAAGCAAATATTTATCAGTCCTACCATCATCAGTCGAGAGTGAGCAGTATTTTTGATTTAGATGGGATGTAAACCCCACCCCTAACTAAGGACAGGCCCTCGCCAGATACTAGTGAAAGCTTAATGTTTTTGCATCACAATTTGAGTTTTGAATGATATCCATCTTTATCTTAAAGGAGTATATTATTATTGTCATGTTTGAATAATTGCGTTGTTTTTTTTTTGTGTGTGTGTGTGTCCTTGTCTTGTCTTGTCTTTGTGCTTGTCTTGTCTTTCAGGCTGAATTGAATTGAAGGTTTCTCTTGTCATTATTTTTTTTCTTTATATTTGTATTATTTTAAAGACAATCTTGTAAATTGTAATCATGTAAAACATAAAAGCCTAGTAGCTAAACTTTGTTAATACTTACTAGAAAATGGAAAAATTTTTGAATAACAACAAATAAAAAATTTGTTAATATTATATTTGCATTTATTATTCTTAAGATATCTATTTTACATTCTTATAAACTAAACTCATACTTGGGCACAACCAAAACAGTGAAATAAAAGGACTTAAGTATTGGTTTTACAGGGAATGGCACAATCCTGCCAGTTTCTGCCTAGGCAGTCAGTTATTTTCTAATTTAATAAATTAATAATTTTAATTCATATTAATATGCAATTTAGATAAAATTTCTAAAGTTGCTAGAGTTGCTGTGGTTGCTAGTGTTGCTAGAGCTGCTAGAATTTGCTAATATATAATATATAGTTATTTATATATGTACATTTAATATATAAAATTAACATATATATATTATATTATATATATATATATATTATCATATTATATGATTATAAAATTATATCAAAGCACTGGTTACCGAACCATACTATTCTCTAAACGCTTGGCGGCGGTGTCCATTCCATAGCTCGCAAGCCTAATGTGTTGCTTCGTTATCATTTAAATTGGATATACATTAAGATTAGTGATGGGACAATTATCGTCATCAGCAAAATCGGCATTTTTTTCCAATCATTCGAGTTGTCAAATTTCGCCGATTATTTTGCCAATTAATTGAACAAATATTAAGAATTTTAGATAATATTAAAACTCATATAATATTATATATATATATATTATATTAATATAATTATATTTATATATTTTTATATATATATGATATATCATATATATATATATATATAATATATATATATATATAATATATATATATATATAATATATATATATAATATATATATAGTATATATATATATAGTTGTTGGCAACCGACTACCCAAAATTTTAGACCAATACCATACAAGTACTCACCATTTTTTCATTACTGATACCGATACCTGAATTTTTGCTGATACGCGACTACTGTTTATCTCTATAAATATGAGCCGCTATTATATATTAATATATATATTATAATATATATATATCATAATATATCAGTATATATATATATACTATATATATATATATAATAATATATAGTATATATATATTTTATTTATTAGACAAATTGGTCATGAAGCTCCAGATTCAACACTCGGTTATGAAACTACTCGAACAGTATCATCTTCAAATAATGAAGTCCTTCCACGCTCATCAAGCAGAATTCACAAAGAGAATATTGCACTGCCAAAGATTTCAAATATTCCTAAACCTACAAGCATATCTCATTGTAGGAAAAAATTGGGTAATGCTTCAAAAAAATCTGTTTTAAAAGAGAAAGAGCAATCTAGTGCTAATGAAACTAAATTAAATTCAGTAAGCTTGAGAAGAATAAGGTTCTCAAATGAAGTGAGTGTTATAAGCTGCCAACCAAGGATGTTGATAAAACTTGTTGGTAACTACTCCAGTTTGTAAGAAAAATTGTTTAGAGGCTCGAGTTTCAAAGCCGCTTGAAATGACTCCAACTACTCCAGTTATCAATAAAAGAAATGTAAAAGGAGAAACTACTCTTCATATTGCGTGCATAAAGGTAAATCTCTCTCTCTCTCTCTCTCTCTCTCTCTCTCTCTCTCTCCTCTCTCTCTCTCTCTCTCTCTCTCTCTCTCTCTCTCTCTCTCATCTCTCTCATCTCTCCTCTCTCTCTCCTCTCCTTTCTTCATCTCTCTCTTCTCTCTCTCTCTCTCTCTCTCCTCTTCTCTCTCCCTTCTCTTCTCTCTTCCCTCTCTCTCTCTCTCTCTCCTCTCTCTTCCTCTCTCTCTCTCTCCTCTCTCTCTCTCTCTCCTCTCTCCTCTCTCTCTCCTCTCCCTCTCTCTCTCTCCTTCTTTCTCTCTCTCCTTCTCTCTCGCTCCTCTCCTCTCTCTCCCTCTCTCTCTCCTCTTCTTCCTCTCTTCTCTCTCTCTTTCTCTCTCCCCTCTCTCTTCTCTCTTCCTAATATATATAAATATATAATATTATTTTT
>JABUQX010054626.1:5000-30000 GCA_015478945.1 Trachelipus rathkii
CGGAACGGGTGCTCCACTTAACGTGAGAGTCGGCTGAGGAAGGAGGCTGTTACCCCTCCCACACTTCTTCCGAAACAATATAGCCTTTGTTTTAGAAGGGGAAAACCGAAATCCATGCAAATCGCACCAGTAAGTGATTTTATTCATAGCCAACTGGAATCGACGATCAAGGTGTGACACACGAGCTCCAGAAACACAAAGGCTTAAGTCACTGACATATGAAGAGCACTTAGCAGTGTCAGAAATGGAGTCGACAATATCACTGAAAGCGATGGCAAAAAAGCAAGACGCTGAGGATACTGCCCTGAGGAACCCCCTTATTCAACATGAAAGATCGAGATAACACCAAAGAGCAGCGAACTCTGATGAAACTATTAGTCAACAGTCAATGAATAAACTACGGCAACTGACCTCGGAGGTCCCAAATAATGTAGCTTGAGGAGGATACCAGTTCTCCACGTAGTGTCATACGCCTTCTTCAGGTAAAAAAAAACGCCAGCACTACGAGACAGTGAACGGGGTATGTGATAACTGGTCCTCAAGGACGTGGAAATGTCCCATGTCCCACTAAAAGAAGTATCCATGGAGGAGTTCGGTGAAGACAGAGAATTACTGGAATATGCTCGTCCCACCTGGGAAGTTGATGTAACGGGAGCAACAGCACTCTGGGAAGGTTGGGTGAGGGCAGCAGAAGCCTCCACCCGTGACTGGATCTGGAACCGTCTACCACCCTTTGACCTGACCACTTTTGACAGACGGCTGCTACTGGCTATTACTGGCCTTATATGCAAGGGAATAATCCTTAGCCCTTGCTTTGCTCCCAGATGTGACCGACACTAATGAAGAAGAGAGCCCAGATGGCAACTCAGAGGCAGGTCTCTTACGAGGATTGACGTCGGTGCCATGAATGATAATATTCTACGATTGTAGAGGAGTATTTACAATGTCAGTAGGAAAAGATGGTATTACTGAACCCATCGATGAGTGAGGGGCACTCTTGGAGAGCATGGAATCTCGAGTGGGAGTAGAAGGCCCGCTTCGCAAACGAAGAGGTGCGGCAGATGGTAAAGTAGAAGACGCAAGGGGACAAATAGTCCCAATAGGAGCTGGGCCCCCAGATGGCGGCGATGTCTCCGTTCTGAGGACCTAAACCTGACCGTGGTCCACGATTCGTCAGTATGCATAGGAGCAGCAGGAACACGGGTTGGCAACGGGGCAGCTGACAGAGCGAGGGCGTGCAACCCTCCTCATCCTCCGTCTAGCCTCTTCTCAGCCAAGCTTTTGCAATGATCGGAGCTCGAAGTACAAGACTCTCGAACCGATACACACGACAATCCGTTGAAGCGGCGCTATGAGCACCACTACAATTAGAGCAAAAAGGTGGATTTGTACAAGGAAGGTGGAAGACCTCCACAATGTGCGCAAATGTCGCCAGTGCCCCAGCAGTATTTACGAGGGTGGCCAAATTTTTGGCACTTAAAACAACGTCTCGGGCGAGGAATATATGGACGAACATTATAACTCGTAAATCCGGTCCACACCCTCATGGAAGGGAGTACTAAAATTTATAAGTCGTGGATTAGGAATATCAGGAGTATCCCTGTTGGGAGGAAACCGATAAACGTCCGTCACAGGGACACTCTTACGCTGTAAATGAGACAAAATATCTAAAACGGGTTTATCTCTACCATATGTTGCAAAAATCGTACCTTTAGAAATATTCCGAATGTCATTCAGGGTGGAAAAAATTGGCACATCAGCCAACGACTGCAAATTTGATAGGACAGAACTCTGCGTTTGTGTGACGGCCTTAACTAAGAAATAACCATTCCTCACGATGGTCGTGGAAGGACTCCTTCAAGGGCATCACAAAGTTTAATAGAACTATACTTCGTTAATGGTTTCGACCACGAGGAACAAATAGAAAAACATCGTGAAATCTACATCAGACGGGGTACCAGGAGGGCCATCCGATGACATGGGTGGCTCCACATTAGAGGAGCGCGCTCGTTGGCGGTGAGGGGGGCTGTATGACGCTGCACATTGTGATTCACCAACTGAGAGGCAGACGAGTCCACGGACAACAAGGCGCCGGGAATCGTTGACTCCTGGAGGAAGGATGAAGATCGAGATGAAACGCTTATGGCAAGATCATTCACGCCTGATGCGTGGGAGGGGGCAGAAGCCATACAAGACGTAGGAGGGGGCTGCTGCGCACAACGGACGTTGTGGATCATGTCGTCCTCTAGGGCGTCAAAGCTCTTGTTAGAACCTGACCTAGTAGTAGTCTGGAGGGTCAAAAGGGGGGAGGGACCTGACTGAAGATGGTGTTTGCCTTTCTTTAAAACGTTATCAATTTAAGGAAACATTGACAAAAAGAAAGAACACCGTTCGAACTGCAACACCGCAATAAATAAACAAAATAACAATGAAGCAAATGAAAAATAAACATTCGACAGCCCAGTAAGGAGCAAAAACAACGAAAAATATAAAGGGAAAAAAGCACATCCCGGCCCAAAGATCAAGTCCAAAAACAACACCTGGAACCCCACACTGTGGCAGTGGGATGTGGTTGTGGCCTCGGGCTAGCCCCCAGAACACAGTGTCGGTCCCCTTTTAGTCATTAGCCCATCCATGCATCACACGGAACAAGCACGGTGCCCGGGATTATACACCCAAATGCAGGACAGCCTCCCCGGTGCTTAGTTAAAGGTTCAGGTCCCTTACAATGAGCGGCTCGGTCAAAGGCAAAAAGTACTGGTTTATAACCTGTACCCTCAACCACGGGGAGCGGAGTACAGGAGTGCCCCAGGCCAGTACTGGGCCTTTAGAAGGGAAGGTGGAGGGAGGCACCCAAAAGAGAGGGCAGAAATACATACAGGAGTACGTAAAAAAATAGGGGGGGGTATTGCAAACTCAAAATAGAAGGGGAAAATTTTAACCAAAAACACTAATGCATCTTTTCCCAGATACCATTCTAGAGGGTATCTGGACAAGGTAGGTGTGTTATCGATAGGTGTGTTATCGAGGGGAACCTTTATAATATAACCAGAACTCTACGTCTCCTTTTGCTCCTCCCAATTTCAAGTGACCACAACAAGCTGTTTCCTCTGATAACATTCAAATATTAATCACAATTCAACATAAACACCCCACACACACATCTTTAAAAAAATAAAAAAAAAAAAAATAAATAAATAAATAAAAATAAATAAATAAATAAATATTCACCTATAAGAAAGCAAACTGGCAAGCTTACACTGACTTCATAGAACATGAACTATAATCCTTCCAAATATCTTTCTTTCCAACTCTTAACAAAGCAATACATTTCAATATAATAATAATCCAAAAAAGCATCCGAAAAATGTATCCTCCCCCCACAAATAAATAAATAATACCTATACTATAACAAAAAAATAAAATGCCTAACAACCCAACTTCGTATAGACCTATAACATTTCTCTCTGCAATATCCAAAGCACTAGAAAGGCTAATCCTAAATATAATCTTCCCTTTGATGCCCCTACTAGATACACAGCATGTATTTAGATAAAAACACTAATACCACTCTACTGACCGATTTAACAAAAAACATCCTCAAGGGTTTCAACCAAATTCTTCCCCTTCTCGCATGGCCAACCACATCTCTTTCGATAAAAATCAATAGTTATGAAGACAATCTACCAATCACAGCTCAAATTTTCTCTATAAATACAGCAAGCAGAGAACTATAACAATACATAAACCAACTAGAACAATGGCTATCAACAAACAGAATGACTGACAAACCTCAAAAACCCTCTATCACATTACTTCACTCCGATAGAAGAGATTCAAATATTCTTCCAGCAGTTATTTTTTTTTTTTTGGGGGGGCCAACATAAAAAGATCCTAGCAATAGTTTAAAGACAATACCTCCGCCCCTTCTTAAACTACTCATCAAGACAAAAGCTCTCAGGATAACAGTTTGCCTTCCCTCCAAACTCATTCACCACCTACTAAACAAAACAAAAGTTATTCCTATGAAAGCTCATCATGAGTTTTTTACCATGACATGCTATACTACCAATTTTACAGTAAATCACTCTCAAAATATTACCCCTGCATCAAACACTACCAAACCACCTGCACCAAGGAAAAAAATCACAACAGCATTATACTATTCTGACATATACAACACTTGATAAACATAAGATGCAAATTTGATACAATCGTTCTAACGGATCTCTGCGCCCGGCCTTCTGGGTTGGCACAGTACTTCGGGATCGTCCACTTCTCGTAGGATGGGAGCGGGGGCTGCCATAAGCGGCAGCAAGTAAGAGCATATATATATGTTGAAAGAAGAAGAAGAAGAAGATATGTTCTTATGGCATATATTATATATATATATATATATATATATATATATAGAAGAAGAAGTTGTTAGTTGTTATATATATATAAAATATATATATATATATATATATATATATATATATATATATATATATATGATATTATGAAACGATAATAAGATGACTCCATAATCTTGGTAAGAATGATGGAGAATGGAGGCGAGGGGAGGGTGCCCTACCTATTCTATGTGGATGATTTGTTTTTTTGTGGCGAATCTGAAGAGAGTTTGAGAGAATGGTAGAGAGATTTGGGAGGATGTGTAAAATGAGGGGTTGAGCAAACGATAAGAGTAAGGATATGGTTGTGAGTGAGACAGTCCTCGGTGTGAAGTTAAAAGTTAGATGGTGAGCAGCTGGAACAAATGCCTGAGTTTAAATATTTAGGATATATGTTGGATGAAAAGGGAACGGTTGATGCAGAGTGATTTTGAAAGTTGTGAATGGCAGGAAGGTGGCTGGTGCAATTAAATCGTTGGTGGACGTAAAGGAACTAAGTCTTGAGTTCGCTAGGGTCTTACCTGTGTTAATGTATGTAGCGATACTATGGTCTGAATAAGAGGTATAGATCTAAAGTTCAATGTGTTCAGATGGACAATCTTAGGGGCGTGTTAGGTGTGAAAAATTATAAAACAGAGGATTGAAGATACAGAGAATTATGTAGTGAAGAAAGGCAAATGAGAGAATAAATGAAAAAGTACGTTGAGATGGTTTGGACATGTGGAAAAGATGAATGATAAAGCCGGTTGGTTAAGCGGATGTATAGGAGTGAGTGCTTTAAATCGACCGGCTGGGAGACCGGAAGAAAAAGTGGAGTACGTAAACGAATGTCTGAAGGGGAGAAATGTGAGTTTGGCAGAGGCGAGAATAAGGCATAATAGAGTGAATGGCGGGGGTTTTCTGAGGGATATGGTTGTGGCCCACCTGGGCCAGGGGGATGAACCCTACACTTGACGATATGCCATATAGTGAGGGTGGTTCGTCGTGGTCCCGTGAAGTTCTTAGGGTGGATTTTCTGAATGCGCCGAGTTCTCACCAATAGGTATAGAGGCGATAAGGCTGGGCTTTCTTTTTCGACTTGTCATGTTCTTCTACTACTTTCTTTTCCGATGCATGTCACTTACCCCCACCCCCAGTCTTGGGAAAAAATGATATATTTATTTATATATTGCAGAGAAGAAAGTCTTAAAAAGCAAGAAGATATTTATATATATATATGTATATAAGTGAGTTATAAAGATATTTATTTATATATATATATATATATATATATATATATATACACGGTATATATGAAAGAATTAGAGATATGAGTTAGAGTTAGAGATATGAGAGAGATAGAAGTATGAATGAACAGAGAGAGATAAAGAGAGAGAGATAGAGATAGAGATAGAGATAGAGAGATAGAGATAGAGATAGAGATAGAGATAGAGATAGAGAGAGAGATAGAGAGAGAGAGAGAGAGAGAGAGAGAGAGAGAGAGAGAGAGAGAGAGAGAGAGAGAGAGAGAGAGAGAGAAAGAGAAAGAGAAAGAGAGAGAGAAAGAGAAAGAGAAAGAGAAAGAGAAAGAGAGAGAGAGAGAGAGAGAGAGAGAGAGAGAGAGAGAGAGAGAGAGAGAGAGAGAGGGAGAGAGAGAGAGAGAGAGAGAGAGAGAGAGAGAGAGAGAGAGAGAGAGAAAGAAAGAAAGAAAGAAAAGAAATAAAGAAAGAAAGAAAGAAAGAAAGAGAGAGAGAGAGAGAGAGAGAGAGAGAGAGAGAGAGAGAGAGAGAGAGAGAGAGAGAGAGAGAGAGAGAGAGAGAGAGAGAGAGAGAGAGAGAGAGAGAGAGAGAGAGAGAGAGAGAGAGAGAATTATTAGGGATTAAGTAGCGTGAAGTAAGAAAGTTGAAAAATATTAAATCTGCAGGTATAGATGGAATTACCGGTGAAATGATCGAGAATGGAGGCGAGTGTGATTGGCTGGATATGGAAGTTGTGTAACAAAAAGCTTATGGAGGGTATAGTTCCGAAAACTAAGTAGTAGAGTAGTAATAGTACTCTTATATAAATAAGGGCTAGGGGGGTTGAGGGGGAACTGTGGGAACTATAGTTGAATTAATATATTGAGTGTTATAGAGAAGATACATACTGGTATTTTGGTTGAAATAGTGCGTCAAATGTCTGAGCCAACGATTGGCGAAAAACAAGGTGAATTTAGAAGTGGTAGAGGATGTGTTGATCAAATCTTCCCATTGAATCAATTGATTGAAAGAATGAGAAAGAATAAATTGTATTGTATTTAGGTTTTATGGACTTACAACAGGCATATGACAGGATTAATAATGAAGCTCTGTGGCAGGTGTAACCATATATTATGTTGGTGGCAAGCTTCTGAATGGAATCAAAAGAATGTATGACCATAATGAAGAGTGTTTAAGAATAAATGGAGTTGAAAGGGACTGGTTTATTTTTTTTCCGAGTGGATGTACAGGGACCTCCACAGCACAAAAGAATGCGGCTATACCGTGTAGTAAACTAACGACAGGGCAAATCCCTAACGGAACGAAATAGGAACAAGGCTGAGACGGTTAGATTTTATACAAGATGTTCAGTTCCAATAGGAAGGCAAAACGCGATGATTCGGACAAGATGTGCTGAAGGCGATACTGAAGTTATGCGTATAAGTTAGCAAATATCAGGGGAAAAACTTGTTTCCTGGAAGGGTCGTGAGATGGCTAAGCAAATCCACAAAGATATGAACGACTGTGAGAGGACAATTGAGGGAGCAAAATGTACAGGTCTGGGGAACCTCCATGAGACATAAGAAACTATTAATAGTGGGAGTGAGGCAGGGGTGTGTTAAGTCTTTGTTATTTACTTTGTACATGGATGGGGTTTTGAAAGAATTAGAGTGTGGTGGCAGAGAAAGGTGTTGGGAATGATGGAGAATGGAAGTCTGAGGAGGCTCTACCTTTTATTGTAAGCGGATACATTGGTTCTGTGATGCCTAGTCCGAAAAGAGTTTGAGAGGATTCGTAGAGGGGTTGGCAGGGTGTGAAAAAGAAGGCCAAAGTAAATGCAGATAAGTTCCCCTCTGCCAAACTCACCCTCTCCTACATATTCCCTTTTTACCGACTCAATCCACTTTTCTTCTGGTCTCACAGCTGGTCTATTCCCAGCAATAATACACCACTATATATCCATTTAATCAACTGACTATCATCCATCCTTTCCATGCGACCAAAACCATCTCAATGCACTTTTCATTTACTTCTCATTTACTCTTTTCTTCACACCACACAACTTCCCAAATGCAAAGTTCATTCCTCATTATATCAATTCTTCTCAAACCTAACACACCCCTAAGAGACAACCATCTGAACACTTTGTATTTAGATCTATCCTCTTATTCCAGACCATAAGTCTCACTACTACTGTACATTAACACAGTAACAACATACCCTCATGTACACATCCACCAGATATATGTTGCTATATATATATATATATATATATATATATATATATATATATATATATATATATATATATATATATATATATAACAGGATGCACCACAACAACACCTGCACGATGAAACCAAAATTCTACCCATAGACACACACCTGGACATGATAGGCACAAAATTCTTTTCCAAAACCCAAACACACATGCCACATTGCGCTCTCTAACCCTACCCACCACTGACTCTAACAACCTCCTTCTTCATCTGCCCTATATTACAAACACAAATCCTGAACAACATTCCATCACCACCATCAAACAACACAACATACACCAAACAAGTCCACACTACACTAACAGAAAACCACTCAAGACGCAGACCACCAAACAACATTTTAAACAAACACCCACCAGAAATAGCACCGGAATTCAACTCACTACCAAGAACCAGTCAGTCAACCTTGGCAAAGATAAGATGCGGTCATCATCCTAAATTACAATACTACAAATACAGATTCAACCTTAACCAAACCACCACAAGCATCTGTCAAAACTGTAACCAGGT
This sequence comes from Trachelipus rathkii, assembly GCA_015478945.1. Lineage (NCBI taxonomy): Eukaryota > Metazoa > Arthropoda > Malacostraca > Isopoda > Trachelipodidae > Trachelipus > Trachelipus rathkii. The sequence continues at coordinate 13,401 of JABUQX010054626.1, forward strand.
TCCTTAGGATACATCCCACTTCTTTCTCTCCTATTTAAATAATTCTTTACATCCCACTTCTTTCTCTCCTATTTAAATAATTCTCAACACAAAACAACGTGGAACATAACATCCCTGGAAGATTTCTGAAGGAGACCGGTTGCGTCGGCGAGGTACCTGGGTGTGGTGTGGCCTCTCCCATGATGAGGTGGTCAGGGGTGAGAAGGTAGGTATACATACCTCATACAGCAATGAATTCTTGTGATCAACTAGTAAAATATGATTCAATTGGTCAAAATAGCAAAATAATATTGAGCAAATTTCTTATGTGCAAACTACTCCCCTCGATAATCCTTTAAAGGCCTAATATCTTATAATTCAGAAATAATTTCTTGCATATTACTTTAAAAATAACGTACATTTGAATATATTCCAATCAAACCGTCTTAATTATTCCTCTTTCCCCCATTCTACTCATTAAACAATTTCACATTATTATATAGGATTCTAGCTACAAAAGCGCTAACAAACAAACAAAAACATCAGCAGTGTCAGTCCTTTAGAACCTCTTTCTATATTAATTTTAGTGACAAGAGCAAAATCAAAAATAAATCAACCTCCATGTCAAATCTGATCTCTTGCAATTATATTTCTGGTTAAGTGATATCATGAAAGGAAAGTAAGAAAAAAGGCCAACCCTATGAAATGCAAGGAAAGTTAGAAAAAAGGCCAACCCTATGAAATGCAAACTAATACGAACTGACTAAGAAAATAGTACTATAAAAAATGTTTATAAAAATGTTAAATAATTCAATTCATGTATGAAACAAGTCTAATAATAATAATAATAATAATAATAATAATAATAATAATAATAATAATAATAATAATAGTAATAGTAATACTAATAATAATAATAATAATAATAATAATAATAATAATAATAATAATAATAATAATAATAATAATAATAATAATAATAATAATAATAATAATAATAATAATTTTGAAGCTTAAATTTGTTAGTTTTTTTAGGTGTATACTAATCAGGGCTGCAGCGCCAGATATATATATATATTTTTTAACTATAAAAGAGAGGGATTCAGAACCATAACTGGAGAATTTGAAAATGGTGGAGCAGACAAAAAAAAACAACTAGCAGCTCCTCAGCCATGATATTAATATATTAATTAGTTACTTTTATGATAGAGCAATATAAACCAACAGCTACAAAATAACTCGAGACTGGGGTTGTAAAGTAAGCTGTGAAATGAAGATTTTGGAAAATTAAAATAAAATCAACTTACCTTACAATTGATTCATATATGTGACCTGCATTCCATATTCCGTTAAATGTTTTACAGCCCCTCTCACGTTCCCTTAATCTTTATAGTGATGCAAATACGAATAATAAAACAATGAAAATTTTCCCCAAACTCACTTATTAGTACGAATACACGCCGAAACGTTCAATATATATATATATATATATATATATATATATATATATATATATAGTATAAATAAGTTATATATATTATTTTTATATATATATATATATATATATATATATATACCTTGTTATTATATATTACTATGTGGATTCCTTATCTTGGATGTTAGTATAATATATATATATATATATATATATATATATATATATATATATTATATATATATATATATATATTTATATATATATATTGCTATATATATTATATATATATATATAGTTATATATATATATATATATATATATATATATATATATATATATATATATATATATATATATTGTAGTACCCCGCAAAATGATCGGTTGGTGCTCTTTAGAATAAAAACTATATTATAAATATTTCGTATCTATCAATTTAATTTTTATAACAATCAATTTTTAATAATTAAATGAAAGGCCGCCGTTGCATTTCACGACCAATGCTGCGGAAATAAATATTTCCTAACTCAAAATTGATACTTAACAATTAGAAAAAATATACCGTAATTATTTATTCATAAAAATACTATATAATTACATTAATTAAAAGTGAACATCGAGATAATAAATTTTTGTAAAAAGGAAGCGAGAAATAAAAAACGAATGCACCAAATTTATGACCGATTTTCGATTTCACTATTAGTGAAAATTTTAGAATTGTTAGTCTCAAGGTACCCGACAACTTATCCACAACTTTTGACATCGACGTAAACGAGAAACAAGCAAGTATATTTTTACCTCAAAATGGTATTTTCCATTTTTAATTCTAATGACTATCGGAAAACTTAAGGGTAGATAAAATTTTATGAGTATAGAACGAAAACTAATATTTATAAGTGAAATTTTTTGCTTCAACGATAAACAATAGGCTAATATATATATTATATATATAATCACCACGCTGTTATTATATAATATTATCCTATAATATATATATATAATATGTATACTATAGTATACTTCTATCGGGGCCTGGGCCGCTGGCTATGGGTGTCAAAATAGTATAAATTAATACGTTTATATCTATAATTATATTATGAAAGATATAATAATAAAAAAATAAATAAATATCAGTCTAAAATTCTTCATGGCCATGTTTTCTAAAAAAGTTTGTTTTCTCTAAGTATGATATTACATTTCCATAAAAATCTTCCGAAGAAAACATGCCTGGAGGAGTAATAATAAGTTTATTCAAGACATGTGCTTCGCCCCTAGCTTTATGCCACTGTTCTTCCCAAAACTCATTATCTGAAGACAAGGAATCTAATACTACCTTTGGAAATGGACAGCCATAATGACTTTTATTGGCAACGAAAGAACCAGGTTTTGCCTTATTGTGAAACCTAGATATATGATCGCATATAAAACACTCAAAAGCATCAACAAATGTTCCCTGGTCTTCTTGATCTTCATTTATTCCCCAAGTTCTTTGTTCCATGAATTTAATTAGTATAGTATTGCTAACTTTACCAAACAATTTATGACTCAAAAAATTTTCATATAACGTATCATTAGACAAAACATTAAATATAAAATTAGCCAATTTCTGAGGTGTTGAAAAGTTCCTTACATGTACTATAGATTCATTGTTTGGAATCCATCTTGCAACTGATGGTGATCCCCAATATATAGGAACACTACCAACAGTTAATGGACGCCATAATTTTTCCGTTATGTAGTCTTCACACTCTGCATTCTCTAAGGATAAAGTAAATTTGTATTTTGCAATTAAATTTAACAGTTCAGGATGATTCATTGATTCTATTCCCTTCAAATTAGAATGAAGTTCTTTATTGTTCAAGCACGATCCGTAGGAATCAATTGGAATAAATTTGGATAACTCTTTAACATAATCATCTCTTTTGCTGGGAGGGTTACAGTCAGACTGTAAGTACAAAATTGGAGATAACTGGTTTTCTTTAAGCAGCATATTTTTACGGCTTGTTGATACAAAATAGTTCTTAGAAGTTAAGGCATCAATACTTTGCAAGTACTGTAGAGTTAAAGGCATACTCGAACCTTGTCTAAATGTTGATGTTAAGTTAAATAAAGAAAGAGCTTCTTCATGATCAAATAGAGGTTGATTTTTGGGAGATTCTTCATGTAAAAGCCCCCACCAATGATATTCTTTTCTGGGAAGAGGTAAATCTTCAACATTAAAATCACTTCCGTAAAATAATATTGCTTTTGTGTCATAGCTACTTTGTACAAAACTTCTATTTTCTGTAAATATACATGAGCCATAGTTACAAACTCTCTTATTGTATGAAAGGCCAGTAAATGGTGTCCACCACACGATAATAGATGCATTTTCTTTATCACGAAATATAAAATTTGATGTATACAAAATATGATAGTATAAAATTAAACAAGATAACAAAACTAAAATTATTAATAAAATGCGAATATACTTTAAAGACTTTATAAAATGCATAACTTAAAAATAATGAAAAAATTAAACAATTTATACTTTAGCGTTAAGTAGGTGCCAGTTCTTTAAAGCAACTAAATTTAGAAGAATTTCAAGACATTTTAATGCACAATATAATTCTTATTTCAAAACAAAAGTGTATTATAAAATGTAATTTTTTTAAATTTATAAACCACAACTAAATATTTTTAAGGGTTTAAACCGACAAAAATAATACACTGAATTATTGAAAATTTGAAACTATTATTCAAATCATAAGAATAAAAGTTTAAATTTTTTCATATAATTAAACACTGAAGAAATAAAGTAAAAATTAAAAAAAATTAAATATATTTTTCCATTTGAATGTAAACAAACTCAAAACAAAATAGTATTCTTTAAGACAGACTACAAAACATATAATTAAAATATTTAATAGTACCAAACACGGTTGTATTCAAATTATTCAAAAATAAAATGAAACTAATGAAAAACGCATATAAGTCTTTTGATATTTAAAAAATCATTTAAAGTTGTAAACATCATTTAAAAATTTAAAAATCATTTTCTAGGTTAAAATTAATGTTAAGGCTCATTAAAAATTTTGGTGAAAATATAAAAAAAAAAAAATTTTCTTTTCTTGTTATATCTAATTCACTGATCACAAAAACTTAAAGTGATAGGTAGAGAAATAATAATAATAATAATAATAATAATAATAATAATAATAATAATAATAATAATAATAATAATAATAATAATAATAATAATAATATTCTTTTCCTCAAATCATTATACTTTTATATTTGATCTTGCAAATTACAAAGCAATAAATATATACGGTACCGTATATGTATGTATATATTTTACACCTGAAATGGAAAAAAGAAAAAATTAAATAACTAAAGTAACATAGTAAAATTCTTTAAAAGTTTTGTGCAACAATGCTAATATGTCATTAAAAATAACCAAAAAAATAAAATTACCAAATTAAAGTTATTAGGTTACAAACTAACTGATATTTGTCATAAACACTGATGTAATTTTTATTTTTTTTGAGTGAGTGAGTGTACAGGAGCCACCACTGCACAAAAAAGCGGCGATACCGAGTCAGAAAACCAACTACAGGGGCAACTCCTAGACAGAACGCATGAAAACGGGAACGCAATTATTAAATCCTATAGAGCAGAGTCAGTTCCCGAAGGAAAGCAAAAATCGCGTCACTGTGGAAATGAAGTGATTCAGACAATATACATGAGAGGCGGGATTGGACAGGTATGGTGTGTAATAAGGGGAAAGCCGTCTGGAAGCCGCAAGAGCCACACAATCCACGGAAGATGGCGTACCGAAAGGAGACACTGGGAATGGCAGAAAGGATAGCTATGTGTTACATTAGTATGGCCAATTCGCAAACGAGCCAGGACCACCTCCTGGTGCCGACTCCGGCGAAAAGACGATGGCCAAATCCCCAGAAAAGGCTTTACGCTACGCAGTTTAGCACCACGATGATCCTCCGACCAACACTCTTGCCAACAAGCGAGGAAGCCCTGTTTGAGTCGGGAGCAGAAATAACACTGATGTAATAAATATAAAAATTACACTACCATAAAATGTTAAATAAGGAAAAAATTAAATAATTTTTCACAAACAAAATTATTGATTATCAAAGAAGATTAAAGTTAATCTTAAACTAATGAAGAGTGGCTTAATTGAATAACTTGGAGGTGTATAATACAATTGAACATGATTTCTAAATGTGAACCATCCATATATCTATCCAAACCTTTCTTAAATGTTATAATAGAGTCACACTCAACCACCTCCTGTGGCAAACCATTCCAAAAATTAACCCTATTAATAGCTGAATGAATGCTTTCTTATATCAAGATGGAATGCCTCCTTCTTAATTTTCTTATTATGCAACCTGGGTCCGTGGTCTACTATGAAGAATTTTTTGGTCTCTGTATTATCAATAGATATAAATATTTTGTAGACATGTATCATGCCCCCTCTGAGAAATCACCTTACTACAGAAAACATTCCTAACTCTTTCAACCTCTCCTCATAGCTCTTATGCTCTATGTTGCTCTCTCTAGCATATCTGTCTTTCCTTAAATACGGAGCCAAAACTTGTGCACAATACTCTTAATACTGGCCCAACATGGCTATTATACAGTTTACTCATAACTTCCTTGCTCATGTAAAGGATATTGCGATTTATTATACCAAGCATCTTATTAGCTTTATACCTTGATTGTAAACACTGATTAACTACTTTCAAATTACTGCTTATAATCATACCTAAATCTTTTTCTTGGTCCACAGACTCGAGCCAATTCCCATTCATATCATAGTTAAAACTTTTATTTGAGTAACCTAGGTGAAGAACCTTACACACTTTTTACTATGAAAATTCATTTGCACTAATCTGCCCATCCAAGAAGTTTATGAAGATCATTTTAAATCTTTATGCATACATCATTGTTCCTTACTGAGGTAGCGACTTAGGTATCATCTGCAAACTTAGAAACATTACATTGAAGTCCCTGGTTTAAATCATTTACATATATGAGGAACAAAAGTGGCCCCTGCACTGAACCCATGGGACAACACTCTTTACTATTTCCATGACGACTTATTGTCATTTAGTTGTACACAGTTTTCTATTTCACAACCACTCTTTAATCCAACTATGAAAGAGTCTATCTATACCACATTGCAATAACTTCTATATCAGCCTATTGTAGGGAACTAGTGTTGCACTGATACCAAAATTTTAGTCTGATACCGATACTCGCCCCATCTAACACATATCACAATTTTTTCAAAACTGATACCGAAATTTTGCTAATACCCGATACCTGATATTTTGTCTATATATAATATATATATACTATATATATATATATATTATTAATATATATATATATCATATATATATATTATATAATATTTAATATATAAAATATATATATATATATATATATTATATATATATATATATTATATTATCATAATACTATATTTCAGTTGTCACCAAAACTATGGTGTACGTAACTGATATTTTAGGTTCCGGCCAGAACAGAATTAGCCGATCCCCAAAGCATAAAGCCCGTAACTGGAATTTCTAATGAACTTTCCTTTAACTATAAAGAAATGCTAAAAAATATTCTATATAACTTTCAATATAAATCTTTTATATATATATATATATAATAATAATATATATATAATATATATATATATTATATATTATATAATATATATATCTATATAATATATTATATAATATATATATATATATATATATATATATAATATATATATATAATATATACAGTATATATATATATATATAATATATATATATATATTATATATATATATATTATATATATATAATATAATATATTATATATATATATATATATATAATATATATATATATATAATATATATATATAATATATATATATATATATATAGTCTGTATGTAATAAAAACCCACCTGTTTTTGTTATGAAAAAAACCCACTCCATATCTCGGTATATATGATGTTTAGAACCAAAAAAATTGGTGGACCTATTAACCCCATCGAGTATGTGTGAAAAAAAGTGTTATAATGGTTCAAAGTCGATTTTTTGAATTTTGGGAAATTTTTAAAAATTTAATTTCTTGTCTATGTAATATATTCACATATCTTGCTTCTGCGATCTTATGTATCAATAATATTGAATTAATATGTTAATATCAATAATATGTTAATATCATAAAATTTTTAATTTTTAAAATGTATGATACATACTAGTAAAGTTGTACCTTAAAAAAAAAACATTGTAATGTAAAAAAAAACCACCTCCAAATTAATTGAAAATGTGCATGTATATGCGCTATAACTCCTGTGAACATGCTGTAAGGTGGTTTTTTTCCTTCTGTCAGTGCGTGGGTCCCTTAAAAAACAAAAAAAAAAATGTACTTAAAAAAAAAAAAAAAATATAAAAATGTACAATAAAAAAAAAACACTTTTTTTTTAACCTTTTTGGTATACTATATTATTATCTTTTGGTAATATATAAGGTGTCTAATCCGCTATGTTAATAAGGTTAAGGATGGATTCCCGTGGTTTATAACGGAATCGAGGCCTCCTACCATGTTTAGTATGAGTTTAGTACCCTCACCCCTTTTCTCTAGCTGCACTATACACTTTATTTAGCTTATTTCTCGAGCTACAGAGCTGAACTTGGTGTCAAATAGTATGTTTGAGGTATGCCGAGTGATTCCGCGAGGGCTTTGAGGGAATCAGAGTATGGGTGGGTGTTTAGTGGTGCGGGGCACGCTCTAACACCTGGAGGCATTTTTTATTTTTTCAGAGGAACATGTCTCAAGTTTGGTGTTGACTAGTACTGTTTAGATGGTCTGCGAATCCATTCCCGGTATTACCGAGTGGATTGGAGCAGTTCTTAGGGCATTTGGCACTGGTGTACATATGTATAATTTTTAGTTTTTTAAGGGGTTTTCTAGTTAAGGTATCTTTCAAACTTGCTACTGTGGTTGATGAAAGTACTGCCTGCCTGGGCCCGAGGTTTCACGCTGTCACGTCCAAGACTTAGAAGGTTGAAAATGGGGAAGTGAGTGGACGAGAATGAATGAAATAGAGTAATGAGTTTAAATTAAGTGCCGGAGAACATGAACCGATACCGGAGCCAGACAGGATTTCTGGCTCCAGCTACATAATTGAGTCAAAAGAGGTACCTTTATATATGTTTTCAATGGTGTAGAACTCATTTTTGAGCGTTTCAACAATTCCAAATGAGTTTAAGGACAACCCTTGAGGGGGGTCCCCATTGAAACTGAGAAAAAAGCACAAGAGTGCAAAACAGAAAAAGGAGGTAATGAAACTTATGCTACCAAACAGTTAATGTCCATTAGAAACTCGCTTAGCTTCTCATATATTCTTTGGGCTATCGACAGTATACCTTGGCAACAAGGAAATTCTTCAAGATCAGCTTACGCAGACTTAGATCAAAATTCGGCCAAGATCTGGAGCATTTATAAACGAGAATAAGATAATATATTCTCATAAAAACCTATTCAAGGAGGGAAAAAATTGGACTGTAAATAAAAATTTATTCAAGGAGTGGGGTCAAAGGGTGTTGGGGATGTAAACTGCAACAAAATCAATGCACCTTAACCAGCTCACAACGAACTCCAACCTTCAAATTCAAGATCTATTTTAAGGTATATACAAATGTTTTATTTTTGTATTAATTTTAATTTTAATTTTAATTTTTTTTTTATTTCCTTCATTAATATAAAATGACTAATAACATCATATTACAGCTCTAGAGGGGGTTTTGGGAGATGGGTTTTTTTTACATTACAATGTTTTTTTTTTACATACCTAGGGTTTTTTTTAAAAAAATTTTGGGTCTAAATAATTTCAAAAAATTTAAACCCAAACAAATTTTTTTTTTCCTGGGTTATATAGCCTAGGACTAGCCGTTCTAAGAAATTATTATAAAACTCTGCAGTGTCAATTAGTCCATTAGTTATTGATACAAATAGGGTAAATGACTTCAAATTTAAATTTGTACATATAATTGATGTTAAAAACGTGTTTTTTTTTTAAAATAATCGTTTTTTTTACACGTTTTTTTTAACTTTTTTTTTTAACTGTTTTTTTAATTCCGTTTTTTTTTTTTATTTTTTTTTATTCAATTTTCACTAAAATTTTTCATTAATGGTAACTCCAATTTTTTATTTGTTATCTGGAAGTAGAACAGGTGTTACAGATAATAAATTAATTATATATTTAAAGTTATAGCTATACATTAAATGGTTTAAGAGGATAATATCTCATAAAATTTTTACAATGGCTGGAAGAAAACAACACCTGTCCATTCTCTATTTACTGTAAAGGAAAATCATACAAAGGTAAAAGAGTACTCTGTAAATTGTGCTTCACTGAGGTGGCCAATAATTGTTCAAGGAAAGAACACATACCGAATGGAAAAAAAATTCAGTGATGACATAAAAATGAAATAACGTTGGAAAGTCAGAAGGAGAGTAATGAGTACACAAAGCAAAATCAAGGAAATGGAAGCAAAGTATAGAAATGCAAATGCTAACAATAGCAGAAAAAGAGCAACAAATAAATAAAGCCGTCATTGACTCGTTCCTAATCACTATAAATCTGATTATGTTAAATTGCTAATGTGAAACGACAATAATGGTCAATATATATATATACTAATTTTATATATATACTAATATTATCTATATATATATTATATATATAATATATTTATATAATATATTATATAATATTATATATATATATATATATAATATATATATATATAATATAGCGTATATATAGCTATATACTATATATATAATATATATATATATATATATATATATATATATATAATATACAATATATATTATCGATATATATATTATACTATATATATATATATATATATACGGATATTAATAGGCCTATATAATATATATAGCTATATATATATACTATATAATATATATATATATATATAGCTACTATATTATATAATATGTATATATATAATATAATATATATATAGACTAAATAAGTATATATAATATTATATATATAGTTCATAGTTCCTGATATATATGGTAATATATACTTTTTTTATCATTTTAATAAAAACATTTGCAGTATCAAATACAATACAAATAACAAGCAATTGGAAACAATTCATAATTTTCTCCTTCAGGTCAAGCTTTTCAGAAAGGCTACAAAATTATTTTTAATGCGAAGAGGATGAGAAGAAAAGTAATGGAGCAATTGATTTTCCAGTCAGAGGGTCTTCTTCAGTATGGAATATCTCTAGGGCTTCCATTTCCAACAATGTTTCCGGTCGTGCAGCATGGTGGAATTAGTTTATGTAAGCATTGCAAGATATCAAAAGTACCCTCCCGAATTCTAGACCTTTCCTGCCACTTCAGCTGCATGTGAGAGAAGTTCTCAGCACTAGCATAACTCGCATTCACATAAAAATAACTAAGGCTCACAAATGAACATCCAGAAAACTATTATTCATAAGCCATAATTTGAAATTGACAGAGGCGGAGCAGCCAGAGGCCTCCTCGGTACTTTTTTCAATTAATGTAAAAGGTTGGTAGTAGTTAAACGTCATCCAATTCATTCTTTCACCATGAAACCCACATAATTCACTGTCAGAGTTCTGTCAGGTAGCTCAGGTTTCTCTGTAAGGACATTGAAGTCTGATAAAACCAAATCTAAAGACACCTTTGTCCATAGCTTTGAGTCAGAGTCTGACTCCTCCTTCTCTTCCACAAATATAGCATATGAGGATGAGGAATCAGATTTATCAGTAGAGGCCATGATTGGAAACAGGTCTGAGGATTCAGATGCAGAAGCAGTAGAACAGGAATTTAATGAGGCCCTTGATGGTTCTTTAGAATTTAGTAATTTTAGTTAGGCCTTATCATACCAGTTACTAACTTATGGTACTTAATATTCATATTCTTTAAGTTGTGTAGATTAAAATATACATTATACAGTCATAATGATCTCCTTATTCACTCATATTGATCGCAATTTACTTCTCATGTACCTCTTCAGTTTTACACTTCAACAGTAGAGTGTAATGGTGAATAAAACTTGGCAATAGCTTTTTTATTTATTTATTTTCTCATGAGGCTGGACTTCATGTTTACAGTATATGAGCATTAATATAGATAAAAAACTGTTTATAATTCCTTATTTAGTTAATAAATTTAATGAAATATAAGCAAAAATAAGCATTAATTTAAGAAAAATATATAATTAAAAACCAAAAAAACAAAAAAAACAGGAAAATCATTTGTTTTCAAATTACAATGTTTTTTTAAAAAAAAACATGTTTTTTTTCTAAAAAAAACGGCCACGTTTGCTTTTTTTTGCATCTCTAACGGTACTATAACTATATATAAAATTATATAGTATTATATACTATTATAATATACTCATATATATATATATACTATTATAATATATTATATATATATATATAATATTATATATAGTATATAATATATATAATATTATATATATATTTATATATATATATTTATTATTTCTGGTTTGGAGGTGGGATAACATGTAACTTTGCGATTCAGAGTAAGTGTGCGAGTGTGAATGAGGAGGAAATTCAGCGGAATTTCCCTGGGATCGGGAATGCGTAAACTTTCCATAGTTTCGCAAAATGACGTTTGTGTTGTTTCACAGGGCAGTTGTTGTGTTCCGAATGATGTGGTAAGTGGTTCTGGTGGAAAGGTTCAGAACAGTCACGTTTCGGGTAGTGTTGAGGGCGTCAGTTGTGAGTTTAGGGAGGTTGATTCTTGTATGAACGTTGGTCATGTTGAGGTAGAGATGATGGTTCGAGACGTTACGTGGGATGAGGAAATGGATGATGATGATTGGGATCCATCTTGGGTGCTGCCGGAGTCGGTAGTTCCGGGAATCGTGCAGCGTTTCGAGTCGGAATGGGGAAGGTTGGAACCGAAAGAGCCAGAAGCGTTGGAGTCTAAGATCGGAATCGGGAGTACCGGAGTCATGGTGTCAGAGTCAGGAGAGCCAGAAGAGTTGGAGTCTAAGATCGGAATCGGGAACACCGAGGTCATGCTGTCGGAGTAGGGAGAGCCAGAAGCTTTGGAGTCAAGGATCGGAATCGGAGTGACCAAGGTCATGATGTCGGAATCAGGAGAATTGGAGTCATTGGGGTTTGGAGTCAGCCTGAATTGTGGAGGCTTTCCGCGGTGGTTGCAGGGGGGTGAGTCATGGTACAGTTCGGTGTCCTGTTCTCTTATCATGGGTCTTATTTATTTAGCGAGTAACTATGGCCAATGCATCTTCTTATATTTTTGGGTCATTGTAAATGTGTACATGTTCATTTTATTGGGCTGATTAAGTTATTCATGTTTGACCATTGGTTATAGTTTGTTGATACCTTAGGCTTTTTTTTCGGGATTGTTATTGTCTTAATACATTTTTGTTATTATTGTTATTGCTTGCGTGGATGCTGGTTGTATTTTTTGTGATTTCCCTGCGAGCGTTCTTGTTTTCCGGTTGTTGTTTTTTTTTGTGCGCCGGCCGCATGGTTGAGTGCAGTGACCTAGAGAGAGAGAAGAAGGAAAAGAGGGAGGATATGGTGTGTTTGTGTTGCTTGTCCCTTCTTGAATGATGGTGTGTTAGATATTTTATGTTCTTGCTATTTTTTTCCTTTTTTTCTATGACCAGTGTTAACCTTGCAGTGTCTTTTTCAGGGATGTCCTTCATCATCGGCGATTTCATGGCTGCAGCGTGTATGGAGGAGGCGAAGAGGACCACTTGTAGTTGCTCCTTCAGGTTCATTGGAGGGTCTGCGATTCCGGCGGAGGGTTTAGTCAAGGTGTTCGACAGCCTTCTCGTAGCGGACTTGACGGGGGCACAACACGCTATCGTGTTTGCTCTCGATGGTGTCATGCGGTGCTCGCAAAGGGTGAGGATGAGGGAAGGCGGGTGGAGGTGATCCTCCCAAACACGGATCTAACGCCGGCACGATGGCTCGAGGTGGCATCGTCCATCGACGACCAATGGAGGAGAAGGTTCCCGGCAGTCAGAGTCTTCTGGGTGGCCCCTTTCTTGTGTGAACATTACCGGTTCTATACTGATACGACGTTGGCAGGCTTGATACCGGAGGAACGTCGTAGGGTGGAGGCCCGCTTCCACCCTTTGGATATGAGGGATACTTCGTTCCTGACAGTGCAGAACTTGCACTGGTATTATTATTCCGCGGATCCCTGGTTTCCCTTGCCGAATCAGGTGGGGGATTTCAGGATTTTTTTTGTGTGGAGGTCCTGCGGGTGGTTATTTGGATTTTATTAGGGGACGTTTAGAGGGATTTATCCCTCGAGCAGCTTCGAGGGACGGGGTGATCCCTTCAACAATTTACTGGCAATCGTTTTTGACGTACTTGCACCAATTCCATCAAGGGCAGTACGCTCCAACAATGGAGGGTCGGGTGCCGGATGCGGTTGCCCTTGCCAGATCATCGACGGAGCCAGTGTTCAAGCGGCAGATTCAGGAGTGTGAGAGGAGGGCGAGGGCCCGTAAAGTTGGGGGTACCGAGGCAAAGCGTATGGAGCCGCGGTTCTCTGTTCCGGCTGGGGGTCCGATGAGACACGTTGGAGGGAGAAAGAGGAGGGAGAGATGCCTCGGGCTTGTCGTCCACCGGTGCGTGAGGGGAGTGGTTGGTCCCCCTGTCTCGTATAATGTTCGCCCATCTGGGCAGACTAATGAATACCGGGATTTTGTGGTGGCGAGAGGTATGCAGAGGGAGAGGCGCGTTCCCTCGCGCACAGCGTCGTGTCCTCGTGATGCGGGGCGGGCTCGACCCGCCCGAGACAGAGTGGCCCCTCCGGGTCTGGGTACACCGGGGGTGATCCTGGAACTGAGGGGCAGGGGGTCTGGCAGTTGAATGTCGCGGAGAGGGTGGTGCGCTTGATGGCTGCTGTTTCGAGATTGCAGGTGAGTGGAAGAGGACACAGGGGTGCGAGAGGCGTCGATGGGAAGAACAGGATCACTGCAGTACCCTCGTGATTTTTTGCAAATGATGCAGGTGGGGGACCCCACCTGTTCCCTTTCTAGAGAGCAGGTGGCGGGGATGTATGAGCGCTGGTGTCTGGAATGGCTAGGCCGGGCGGGCCATTAAAGCAGAGGCGCCCGTGGAGCTGGAGGGACTGCTCTTGGATCGGTCATGTTTTTTTCTTTTATTATGCGTTTAATTTTGTTTCTCATAGTTACCAGTATTATTGACCAACCTTTGTGTTAAAGTGCTCAATTTTGTAAAGAGGAATTTTCTTGTTATGTATTTTCGTTTTTTTATTATTCAGTAATTAATTCAAGAGAGCACGTGAATTTATTTTTTATTTCTGTTATTAGGGTCCTTTATGGATTTTCCCACAAAAGAGAGATCACTTCTGTGATTTAATTGATGTAATTTTATGTGTTTTTTATGTTTATTGATTGTGTTATGTAGTTTTTTTGGTTTTGTTTTATAAATTATATACTGATTATGTGGACGCAGTCTGCGTCCATTGATTTCTTGTGATATTCTCTCATTGATCTGTTGCATGTTTTGAAAAAAAAAAAAATGCATTTTTGTTTAAAATTATTGTTGTGTTCAGCTGTCATGGGTGAACCCCCATGCATTAAAGTTGTTCAATTATGTAAGGAGAAATTTTTTTTTTCTCTTCGTTGTTATGTATTGTTTCTTTATGTTAAATTATGTGCCAACTGGTCCATGAAAGTGGGCGAAGAATATTATTTTTTTTTCCTTATAGTTGTTTGTCCTTGTTGGTAAACAATTATTCTGCAATCATTTTTTTAATAATGTCATTGGTTATTCACTGTTTTTAATTTTACCATGTTTTTCTAGTGGATGGATTTATTGTTTACGATCTAATTCATGTGGTTAATTACTGTATTTTTTTGGGATGTACAGTATGTAACAAATATTGTGTTATTAACTATCCATTGTAACGTGCTTTACAGCTTTGAAATTAAGATGTTTTTCTTATTTTTATAATTTTGTAAAAAAAAAAAAAAAAAAAAAAAAAAAAAATGTTACCCTTCATTGTTGTTATTTATTATTTATCGATGTACTGGACTTGCTGAAGCGTTGCCGGGTCTTGAGGAAAATGAGTTTCAGAATGTTGTGGTTGTGTCTTGTTTAGGTACGGTATAGGATATAAAATAAGTTAGTAATAGTAAAGATAGTAGGGACTATCTTGTGGGGGAACTGTGTGGGGAATTTGAGGGTTTTTGATTATTATTATTCTATTATTATTTTATTTTTATTTTTATTATTATTATTATTATTTCATTATGTTAGGGGTAGGATTTTTCGAGATAATTTTAGTTTTTCCTTTTTTTTTTTTTTTAATAATAAGTTCAAGATGGAAAAGTTAACAAATAGAGAGAGAAAAACAGGTTGTGAGAGGGAAAGCGAGGGATCAAATTGTCAATCAAAATTCTTAAATTGAAGATCGAAGGAAGAACAAGCGAGGGGACAAAAAGGATCCACTCTTTTGAGTAAGTATAACTCGATATGGTAGAGTAGGTTAGAGAATGGGATTTTAATTAGTGTGTATGTGTTTGATTGCAGGTGGAACTTATTCAGGGCAACTTCTCTTGGAAGAGCCGCAGAGTTAAAAGAAGAGAGTTCCGACTCCTAACGAGCCCCTTTGCAAACTTGCAGGTTAAACCGCGGATTCGTTGGAGGTTCCCCAACCCTTCTGCCCCCACCCAGCTGGGGCCAATTGTAAAGTCTGAGCTTTGAAGGTGCTGGTTAATTCTAGTCAACAAATCACGAGACCGGCAGCATTGCAGTAAGAGTTACCCGCAGAGGATTGGAGGCACCCCGGGGTGACATTCGGGGTTGTTGCTGGCTCTCCCATCTTCTTCCGTGCTTTTTTCTTGTTTATTGCTGTTTTTATAATTAATCGAAAAATTCCGCACTCTGGCGGCCATTTAATGAGGAGAATTAATTTGCTATTATATCAAATTATAAATTAAAAAGCGTCTTGGTTTTCCTTATTGTTCCCGATAACGTCGAGGTCTGTTCTAAAAGAGGTGTTATTTTGGTCAATTGGAAAGGATCGACTGGTTTAGCGATTGCACC
>JABUQX010054626.1:37500-47500 GCA_015478945.1 Trachelipus rathkii
CTAGATGTTTGAGAGTTCCTTTCTTTTTAACTTTCCCAAGATTCAAATATTCTTTAACCTTTGACTCATCTAAGGACTTTTCTTTAGATACTTCCATAGATTCATCCTTAGCTTCGCTAGAAATATCAACCATCGAATCCTCAACCGATGCATCTATCATTTCAGGCTTCTTCACTGATTCAGTACTAATCGCAACTTCCTCCAATAAATTAGCATTCGAACTTGTAGAATGTTCAGGACTGAGACTTTGAATCTTCTTCAAAATTATTTCTACGATAGTAGAAATATCATTCCGACTCAAAGAGTCTTCTCTTTTCAGATTACTGCCTCCAATTAACTTTTCATATAAACCTTGATAATGAAGTTTCTCCTTTCCTAATTTCTTTATAACAGATCTGAGATGCTGAACTTCGTTTTCCGCTGAAGTAAGTTTCTCTCTCATGATCTGTTGAATGTAGACGAACTCAGATTCACATTTTCGTTTTTCAGCCGCGGCAATATTTTCGGCGGCGCATCGAGTTGCTGTAACTTCACTTCTTACTTTATCTAGTTCACTTTGGAGAGTATGCAATTTGTTCTTGAGTCCTGACATTTCAAACTTTTGAATTCGACGCTCAAATTCTTTTACTTTTCTTGAAAGGCGATCTGTCTCAGACATTGTCGACTTTTTGTCGTCATCCAATGTTTTTATTCTCTCTTCAAAATTTTTCTTCAAGGTTTCATTTTCTTTATCCTCCATCTCACTCAAGACCCTACATATGTTCAAAGTCTCATCATCTCGCTGAAATTCAATGAACTTTTCGCGAGTGATTTTGTCATCACTTGCCTGTTGAGCGTTTTCTGGCGTAATTGACCTTTCATTGTGCGAACTACTCGCGCGCGATACCATCTCCTTATGTGCAGGATCCTCTGCATTCCTCGCTCCTGGAATATTTCCTATTATCAAGTCATATATGGCATCGTCTAGGGCTACGGCTTCCACACGACCTGTATAATATGGCGTAACGACGTCGATCATAACAACGGGTGCATCTCTGATCGTGTTGTCGATCATTAATATCTGTTTCCTCTTCCCAGTTCTCTGGTCTGCCGTCGTATATTTCTTTTTAACAATGACAGAATCACAGCCGGTGTCCCTCAATACATTCACTGCCATACCATTAATCTTTCCGTCAACAACGGGCATCATTGAATTCAAGAATGTTAGGTCTTACATTATCACTCTTTACACATGCGACTCTGACGACAGGAATCATTCTGCCGCATGCTAAAGCAATCTCGTTATTGTTGTTCACGTGTTTCATGAGGTCGGAGTCTTTATTGACACTAATATTTCCATGAGACGTTGTAATGTCAGAGGCGGTTTCCTTATCCCACTGTTTAACTTCAGCTGTTATAGCAGCAGCTGCCCTTTTGGGTCCTTCTCTCCAATTGTTGTTGGAATGGTTATTGTTATAGTTCTTGTATCGGTCGTCTCTCCTATAGGGACTGTAATTTTTACAATCAAATGCCTTATGCCCTTTCTTCCCACACTTGAAACAAGTGGACTGATATTTGGGTCTATCGGTACCTTTAAAACTTTCGATGGTATCTTTCTTCTCTTCCTTAGAGGATTCTTCTCTACTACTCATTGATGTCAAATTTTTGTTGTGGGCCAGGAGATAGTTCTCCGCCTCTTGAGCAATGACATCTAATTTATTAACCTTCCTTTCCCGTAAAAATGTTGCCAGTTCTTTCGGGCAAGTGTTAAGAAATTGCTCAGCTACTATCAGATTGATGATATCATTAAAATCCTTATTTATCTCCGCCAGATCTGTCCATTTCATGACGTAGTTCTTTAGCCTATCTATGAATTGTATGGGCCTTTCATCATTATATGCTTTCGCACTCCTAAATTTTATTCGATAGCCATCCTCCGTCAAATTGTAGCACAGTAGAAGGGCATTCTTCAATTTATCGTAGTCTTTCGAATCTTCTTTAGGAATGCGGGAATATGCAAGTAAGGCTTTCCCTGTTAACAAGGCGCTAAGGTGAGATGCCCAATTCCTTTTGTCCCATTCATTAATCTCTGCAAATCTTTCGAAGCGTTCGAGGTAGCAGTCTATTTCATCTCTGTTGTCTGCAAAAGGAGGGAGCTTAGGCACTCTTGCCTTAACATCATTATTGTTTGCAGCTTGTTGTTGGTTATTATTGCCTGCTTGCAATTCCATTCTCCTGAGCTCTAGCTCATGCTCTCTTTGTCTTTCCGCTGCTTCTCTGTCGGCTTCCCTCTGTCTATCTGCCGCTTCTCTTTCTTCTCTGGCAGCCTCTCTTTGTCTCTCTGCTGCTTCTTTAGCAGCCTCTCTTTCAGCAGCTTGTCTGGTAGCTTCTCTCTCTGCTGCCTCTTTGGCAGCTTCTCTTTCAGCAGCTTGTCTGGTAGCTTCTCTCTCTGCTGCTTCTTTGGCAGCTTCCCTCTGTCTCTCTGCTGCTTCTATATGTTCCTTTATAAATTCCCTTGCCTCTTTTCCCTTTAGTCCAAGATCTTGGGCGATCTTTGCTAATGCAGCACAATCCATATTAAAAAGGTAAATTTTAATAGAGGCTCACACTTTAATATCAGTATCACAAGAGTTGTCTTTACTTTGAATGACGACTGTGATATTCTTTTAGGAACTGTTCCAAATAAGACCACTGATATATTCCTTTTCTTCAGAAGCAAATTCAGACAGAGTCTTCAATTTATTGGTCTCAGTATTTCCTTTTAGAAAATATTCCGGACAGAGCCTCCAATTTATTGTCACAAGATGGGGTTTCCGTCAATAACAGAGTGACAATTCCCGAGTTCGTTTATTAAACAATACAAATCAAAATAGAATAAACTGTATAAAATGTCTAGGGTATGATTCACAATGTAGTTTTCCACTTTCTCGAATACGAAGCGTAGCGAAATCTACGAAGTCTTCTGATTCCAAAATTATTCCTGAGTCGCAGATGGACTCCTCAAATATCAATGATCAATTACTTTCAGTAAGTAAATTCCTTCCAATAAATAATGGTTCCTTAATCCAGATGAAAGTCGTTCTCAATGTTACTAGACTCTCCTTCAACAAGTAATAGTTCCAATAAGTCTCTCGAAGTTGTATAACTTTCCTTCAAAATGTTCTAATAAATCTCTCTCTGATTGTTATCTAATCTCTTACAAAATTTTCTTCTGAATAATTACTAGACTTTCTAATCCTTGTCCAGAGAACTATATTCTTTAGTAATCTTCTAATTCAAATGATAAATATCAAATCCTGAACTCTTCTCACTGCCTTAGTAGAGCTTTACTGTATCAGGCCTTCTTCAATGATATATATCACAAAAATAATAGAAAAGCCTTCGATAGTGTAATATTCAGTTACCGATGAGATTCTCAAAAACAATCGTAGAACCAATTATGGAACCCAACATAAAACCAATTATATAATCGAGACTGGAACCCAATATAGAACCAGTTATATAATCGAGAATGGAACCCGGTAATGACTATTTTATTTCCATTTATAACTTTTCCTCGTATCCAAGATGCAGAGTGTAGAGTTATTTTATGAATCTTTTTTCCCAGAAGACAATTTTATTTTCTAAATAAAAATTGTTCTTAAAAATATTTTAAAATAAAAATCTTAATTAATTCGTCTTCAAATAAAATTTATATATAAATCTATCACTTTTGTAAATAAATGTTTCTTCAAATCCTTTCAAATATAAATAATAAATTTAGCCGTATTGATGTGTGAAGCTCATGATTTCATCTCCCATATTCCTAATAGCATAACACAATATATATATATATATATATATATATAATATATATATATATATATATATATATATATATATATATATATATATATATATATATATATATATTATATATATATATATATATATATATATATATATATATATATATATATATATATATATATTATATATATATATATATATATATATATATATATATATATATATATATATATATATATATATATATATATATATATATATATATATATAATATATATATATATATATATTATATATATTCTATATATATATTATATCATTCATCATCACCCAGGCACCTTCTTCTCCCAAGAAACTGGGGTAAAGGTACGTAGCATGTCCACTGGAACAGAAAAGTAGTAGAATAATATGACGAAAGTCAAAAAGAAAGCTCAGCCTTACCGCCCCTTTATACTTTTTAGTGAGAACTCGTCGCAGTAAGAAAATCCACCCTAGAGCTTCACGGACAGACCTTCACTATGGCATCTCGCGAATGTAAGGGTTCTTCCCTTAACCTAAGTAGGCCACAACCATACCCTCTAACAAAACACCGCCATTCACTCCTATTATGCACCTTTCTTTTCACCTCTGCTAAACTCAGATTTCTCTCCTCCAGGAATCCCTTTGCTGACTCAATCCACTTTTTCCTCGGTCTCCCCCAGCCGGTCGATTCCAGCATACTCACCACATATAAATCCGCTTAAACCAAGCCACTATCATACCTCCTTTTCCACTGGCCAAAACCATGCTCAACGTATTCATTGATTCTCTCATCTACCCCTTTCTTCACACACACACACTCTAATACGTTCTTTCCTCATTTTATCAATTCTTTTCTTTCACACCTAACACGCGCCCTAAGAATGTCCAATTCTGAACACATTGTACTTTAGATCTATACCTCTTTTCCTAGACCATAGTCTCACTACTATACATTACCACAGGTAACAACAAACCCTCATATAAATATATATATATATATTATATATATATATAAAGAGAATATATATTTAATTATATATTATATATATAATATATATATCACAGATATATATATATATATATATATATATATATATATATATATATATACGGTATATTTATATAATTTTCCAGAGGGTGGAGTTGGAGTCGGAGTCGAAGTCAGTAATTTTCAAAATGGTGGAGTCGGAGTCGGAGTCGGTAATTTTCAAAAGGGTGGAGTCGGAGTCGGTAATTTTTCAAGAGTTGGAGTCGGAGTCGGGAGTCGGAGTCGGAGTCGGAAAATTTTTTGAACGACTCCACAACCCTGATTCTTACCAAATCTTTAATCCTTTAGTTCTGAAAATAATGTCCTCAAGATGGCCCCCATTATTAGCAACACACTGATGGAGCCGTTCTCTGAAGTTTTGAACAGCACGTTCACACATATAGCGTGGTATTGCGTTGACTTCTTCAACAATTCGCTCCCTTAGCTCTGGTGCGGTGTGTGGGCGACTAATAAACACCTTTTCTTTCAGATATCCCCACAGAAAGAAATCGCAAATGCTCAAATCAGGTGACCGTGCAGACCACCCTACATCACCCCTCAGAGAGACCAGACGTCCGGGAAACATTCTTCCCAAAACAGTGAGTGAGTTTTGGGCTGTGTGAGCTGTAGCCCCATCTTGTTGGAACCACAAGTCCCCCAACCCCAAATCCTCAACAATCTCTTCCATTTTTGGATGCACGAAAGTGTTCAGCATGGTGACATAACGTTCGGAATTTACGGTCACAGTCACTCCTTCCTCCTCAAAGAAGTATGGGCCTATAACACCAAACCGTGATACGGCACACCATACCGTTAGTTTAGGGGAATGTAGTGGCCTTTCCTGGATAACTCGGGGGTTATTTAATGCCCAGTAGCGGAAATTTTGCTTATTGACAGCCCCACACAGGTGAAAATGTGCCTCGTCGCTACTGAAGAAGGCTGCCTCGGGAGGGATCTGTGCAAGCATTTGCGCACACAGATCTCGGCGGTTTACATAATCTGTTTGCTTCAATTCCTGAGCCATCATTATTTTATATGGATGGAAATGTAAATCCATATGCAGAATCCTTCTCAAACTGCGGTCGGATATTCCCAAAGCAACAGCATGCCGTCGGGCAGAACGTCGAGGCGACTGCACTACCGCTGCTCTTACTCGCTCCACATTTTCTGGTGTTCTGATGGATCTGCGTCGGCCATGTGTATCTGTTCGTAGTGTACTACCAGTTGACTCTAATTGTCTAACCCAGGACCGAATTGTGTTCGCCTGAGGAACGGGATCGTTACGCGGAATGTTGAACCGTCGCCGAAAAGCTCTTTGCGTCGCGATCACAGAATTGTTGTTTTCATAAAACGTCCGCACGGCAAAGCCGCGATGCACTCCCGTCCACACCATGTTCGATACTAAAATGGGAATGTCGGCGGAAGAAAACGAGACCGCGAGCATCTGCCTCCCCCAACTCACCCCCCACAGTGAAACCCCATAACTGCTCAATTAATTCTGCCGCACCTTATATATATATATATATATATATATATATATATATATATAATTTATATATATATATTTATATATATATTTTTATAGATATTATATATAATATATGTATTTATTTATCTCTAAAATATAAAGTGCACTATTGTTTCTGTCACATATTATATATATATATATATATATATATATATATATATATATATATATATATATATATATATATATATATATATATATATATATATATATATATATATATATATATATATAGATTTCTAACCTATAAATAGATTTTATTCAAACTTTCAAATAACTTAAAAACTATAATTTAGAAAGCAAAATCCTTTTAAGGGTATATAAAAGGACACAGTATCTGTGTCTGGAGCTAGTAGCAAATCAAAATAATAATTAGTAATGGAATTACAACAACTTGAAGTTATTATAAACGGCCCTGTATTAATATTGTGGGTCGAGAGAGAGTGAAAGTTTATTTGATACTTCACTCGATAACATCATCACGTCTTACAAAATTAGAACACCGATCAGCTGCTTTGCAGCTGATATATTGAGAGTATTATTTTTTAGTACAGTACTATGTAAAAGTACTACAATGTATTTTGCAATATGGATTACAATACTTAGTAATTTAATTTTTTTTTAAATATTTTAAGTAAATTATTTACAAGGAAGGGTAATGCACGTCCGATTCCACTGTCCAACATGAAAAATGTTCTTCCCATGAAAATACGTGTTTCTTGTATATTCTTGCGTGAAAAGGAAAGATCTGTGCTTATTTTTTGTCTACCACTTATCAAATTGGTGGAATTTTCGAATTTGGTAATTATACCATTTCCCATTTTCTTGTTAGCAGATGTTTCCTCCCACGTGCTTTTGTATGTTGTTCAGTATGGTTTGGATATTGTGAGGTGTACTAGTGTTGCAATGAGAAGTCCCGAGAATATTTTCAGATGGTAATATATTATATATATATATATTATATAATTATATATATATATAATATATATATATATATATATATTTAAATATATATATATATATTATATATATATATATATATTATATATAATATATTTTCAGGTTTATATTCGAAATTATAATATTGCTATAACATAATAATAGGAAATAATTATTATAACAAAAGTATTATATGCTGTCAAGTTCTTTATAATGCCACGTCAGTGTAAATATAGCCCTAACCTATTTTGTTATGTGTGTGTAGAACTTACATTTAAAACGCAACAATGTAGCTTGTCACCATTAGTTAGAAAGGCTTATGAATTGTACTTTGGATGTAAAGTTGGGAACCAGGATAAGTCCTGGGCTCCACATGTATGCTGCAATTCCATAGTTCCAATATCTGAGAACTGGTTAAAAAGGAAACCGTAGCCGTTGAAATTTGCTGTACTATGATTTATCTTGAACCGACAAATCCCGTAGCGGATTTGCTGCTTCTGTTTTGACCATGTGGCAGAGGTTCTCTTCAAAATCCAAACATTGTATCCAATATTCAAAAACCTACACCCACAAATGCATCCAGTTCATCATTCAGATGAACTCTTCCTGTACCTACCCCTCCGATGAATTTACTGTTTGACTCAGAGGATTGACCTCCGATCCATGAACAAGGTTATCAGAGATCCTGCTTTGAACCATCACATCTATGGCATGGTTCACATCATGAATCACAATCCAGGAAGAGCTTAACGATCTTTGTACGAGATCTAAAGCTCTCACAAACATATTCAGAATTGCTGGCTTCTAGGCTTCAGGGCTGGAATCGATCAGAGAAAGGTGTAAACATTAGTTCTTTAGATGGCAGACAGAGACAGTTTTGGCACTATTTTGCGGCAGAAGATGGCATTGTATATTGCTGTGATGTGAATGGCCTATTGGGACAAGCATTGGGACATGAGCATAAACCCGATTAAACTGCCAGAAAGTGGTGCCTGTTTATTGATTCCTCCAAACGTAGTCTCAAGACAGTGCTACTCCATATAGGCAATGTTTTTCCGTCTGTTCTGTAGCATATTCTATCAAATACAAAGGAATCGTACGAAGTTTATGTGTTCTATACTATAACCTAGTTGAGTGCCAACATTTAAAATGGCACATTTTGTGGGACCTGAAGCCTCATTGAACAATTTACAGGCATGCAACAGTGATAACCAAAATTCTGCTGTTTTCCTCTTGCGAATGGACGATACGCCGCGACAGAAAAAATCACTACATTCGAAAAAAGTTGCCTCAAAGACATGATTTCAATCCTGGGACCAAAAACATATCACATGAACCACTTGTGAATCCGCAGTTTGTATTTCTTCCACCTTTGCACATTAAACTTGGTTTGAATGAAAATATTTGTAAAGCTCTTGACAAAGACGGTGTGGCAGTTCTTTGCATCTCAGGACAAATTCACAAATTTTAAGTGAGGAAAGATAAAGAAGGTTTTTTTATTTGGCCCCAAATTAAAGCAGCCTTCCGAGATGGAGAGTTCAAAAGGAAACTGTCAGAAGGACAAAAAATGGCCTGACTAGCATTCAAATCAGTGTGCTCAGGTTTCCTTGGAAATGAGAAAGCTGAAAACTATGAATATCTTGTACGTCACATGGTGGATTGCTTTCGTGATATAGGTTGCAATATGTCTTTAAAACTACACTTTATGGACTCACATCTGGACATCTTTCCCGCCAACCTTGGCGCAGTTAGTGATGAGCAGGGTGAAAGGTTTCACCAGGACATCTCTATGTTTGAAAAGTGTTTCAGTGGGCAATGGAATGAAAGTATTCTTGATGAATATTGCTGGTCTCTTATCAGATGACACTCACAGAATGCCCACAAAGAGGAAACCGACCCAAAAAAATTATTTCAGTTTTTGGCTTGCCATTATAAATCAAGAGAACTTTAAAAATTCAAAAGTAACCAAAAATGTATAAATATGAGGAGTGTTTAAAAAAAAAAAAAAAAAACGGTACGTGATGAAGCTTTTTGGTTTTCATAAATGTAACAAGCACCTTTTGTTTATACAGAATCACATATTTTTATGTAAAGGACAGAAAAAAAATTAAAATTTGTTGTGCCGTGTTGATTCTCTGAACAAAATTTTCAAGTGAAAACACTCGTTGTGTACATTTCCTTCTTGTACAAAGATGTTAAATACCTGGTGACTGCTAACAGCAGTGCGGTTAATTTTTATAGTTATAATTTTTTTTTAAATAAACAAAATGACTGTTCAGAAAAGACTTATATTATGCTTTATATAGGTAAGTAACAAAAATTAAAAAATTTATAACTTTTATTAAGATGAATGGTTTTACGAATATAATATATACTATATTATATATATGTAAAATATATAAAAATTAAAAATATATATTTAAATATATATATATATATATATATATATATATATATATATATATATATATATATATATATATATATATATATATATATATATATATATATTGTGTGTGAAATGTTAAGATGCAACATCCTTACCCTATGTATGCGCCCCTGATATATATATATATATATATATATATATATATATACCTTACTATATATATATATATTTTTATATATTTCTGTTTCTCTATCTTCTTTATATATATATATATATATATATATATATATATAAAACTTAAGTTTCTTTCTGACCTTCGATTTCGATA
>JABUQX010054626.1:52500-55811 GCA_015478945.1 Trachelipus rathkii
TTTTTTTGGAAATCCTGTAACA
Source organism: Trachelipus rathkii (assembly GCA_015478945.1). NCBI lineage: Eukaryota > Metazoa > Arthropoda > Malacostraca > Isopoda > Trachelipodidae > Trachelipus > Trachelipus rathkii. Next base: position 52,523 of record JABUQX010054626.1, read on the forward strand.
TTAATAGTTTTGAAGGAAGTAAAAAAAAATCATATCTAAAAAAAACTTACAAATTAGCTTTTTTTACCAAGGGGGGGGAAAGGAATACCAATTTTTTGGAATCTTGTAAAATTTTTTAGGTTTGGAAAATGTTTAAAAAAAAAAAGAAAAAAAATAAATAAAATTGGCTGATTTTTTTTAGGGAGCTGGGAGCCGGCGGGGGGGGACAGGTTTTAAAGATATATATATAGTAAAATATATATTATATTATAATATAATTAATATAATATATATTTAAATATATAATATATTATAATATTTTATATAATATATTATATTATAATATATATAATTATTATAATATATATATAAATTAATGGCCCAGCCTTCGAAAAAGAGCCACATCCATATTCTCAAAACTACAATAGCTACAGGGAAAGGAATACAATGTTGGGAATCCTGGTAAAATTTTAGTGAGGAAAATGTAAAAAAAAATCATATCTAAAAAAACTACAATAGCTACAGGGAAAAGGAATACATTTTTGGAATCCTTGTAAAATGTTAGTTAGAAAAATGTAAAAAAAAAAAATAAATAAATAAATAAATAAATTGCTATTTTTTTAGGGAGGCTCGAGCTGCCCGGGACGAGAGTATATATATATATAATATATATATATATATAATATAGTAATATATATATATTATATATATATATACATATATATATGTATATCTATTCTATATAAATATATTTTCATAATTTTGTAAATGAATTGAAACAAACTGTAAATAACACGGGGGAACACGAACGGGGGACGTTTTCATACCCGTAGCGGGAGGGGCGGAGGAACCCCGCGAAACCCAAATCAAACAGCGGGGTTTCCGGAGACCTCCCGCGGAGGGGGGAAATAGTCTAACCCCGTAGTTCCCGGAGGGCCGAGAGACCCCGACTCCTGCCATCGTGCGGTATACCCTTGGGGGTATTCTTTAGTTTAAAAAAAAAATTAACTATACTATAAAGTCTATTTATTTTAACGAGTACCGTATAAAAGGTCTTAAATAGGCTTTCTCCTCATATTCCTATAATTATTAGTTTTGTGCTCAGCGTTGTCCAATTTCAAAACCCACTTTTTGGGGATTTTAAAATGAAAAATTGCGATAATTTTTTTCCTGTTCGGGCGAAGTAGATAAAATTTTCAAGGGCCTATGTAGTCGGGAGAGATGCACATTTTTTACTTTAGATAATTTCTTTGTAAATGTATTAGTTTTGGATTTGTTCTTGAACATTTTCAAAAAATGTTTTGAAAATTTTTAAAAAAATTTCTTTTGAGTATGCAAAAAACAATTATCTAAGTAAAAAGATGCATCTCGTCCGACTATAGAAGCCCTGAAAATTTGATGTTGATCGGACAGGTAGAAAAAAAAAGCATCTCAATATTTCACTTTTTCAAACGTTTGAATTTTCGGAAAGTGAAAAATTGATATATTAATTTTCTACTCATCAGATCAACATCAAATTTTTAGAGGCTCGTATAAACGGGGAGATGCATCCATTTTACTTAGATAAATTTTTGTATACTCAAAAGAAATTTTTTTAAAATTTCCATAAAACATTTTTTTTGAAAAAAATTTTGTTCCATGAATGCATATGCAAAGAAAATTTTTTAAGTAAAAAATGTGCATCCTCTCTCGATTATATATGCCCTGAAAATTTTCATCCACTTCGCCCAAACAGAAAAAAAATTATCGCAAACATATCAATATTTAAAAAATCCAAAAAAGAACAAAGAAACTGACAACGCTGAGCACAAAACTCAAAAATCGAAAAAGTACTTCGTGACTTTTGCAGGTAATGGTCCCATATATGCATACCTCAAGTTTGAAGTCATTTCGAAAAAAAAATTCTGGAGTTATACGAAAAAATGTCAAAAAACATGGGTTTTTGAAAAATTGAAAAAATTCTGAAAGAATGACTACAGACAAGAAAAACACCAAAAACAAACGTTTTAGAGGGCAAAAAATCTACAGTTTGGGGTTAATAGGTTCAAAATCGGCTGATAATTCGAATTTTATGTCCATTTTTAGGGGGGGTGAAAATTGGGCGTAGTACGAGCCCAATATTGGACCCTGTCCTTATTAACATATTCTCTATAAATTATTAGTTTTTCCAATGTTTCAGGAGTAACTATTTCTTCTATGGCGTTATGATTAGCCAAAAATAATAGAAATATGCATATTGATTGGCTCCTACAGCACTCCTGTGGTTGGCTCCTAAATAGTGATGCAATTTTATTTTAAGTTCTCGTTTTTTTTTATTATTTTTGATGATTTTTTTGACATCCTGTAGAAACAAGAAATAGACTCGGATTCGAATCCGGATTCGGAATCGAGCTCCGAATCCGAATCCGTATGTGTAAAAATGCTCGAATCCGAATCCGAATCCGAGTTCAGCACCTTGGATTCGAATCCGAATCCGAATCCGTGTGTGTGGAAAGGCTCGAATCCGAATCCGAATCCGAATCCAGCACCTTCGGATTCGCCCATCACTGAGATATATAAATCCAGTTTCGAGAGCTGAATCCGGATTCGAATCCGAATACCGGATTCGGATTCGGATCCCCATCACTGATATACTATGATATATATATATTATATATATATATATATATATATATATATATAATATATATATATTATAGTATATATAATATTTAACACATTATATTATATATATATATATATATATATATATATATATATTATATATAGTATATATATATATATATATATATTATATAATCTATATATATTATATATATATATATAATATATATAAATAATAAATAAGACATTTTAAAAAATGTTCGAAAACCTCTTATAATAAGAGTATTAAAAGAAACGATGGGTTTTTTCCATCCACTGAGACGCGTTTAAATAGAAAATTTAAAAACCATTATATGTTATTAAGTTTGCGGGCTGTCGAGATTAAATAACTGTTTATTAATATAGTTAATAGTCAATTCTTTCAATTTAATTATATATATAATATATATATATATATATATATATATATATATATAATATATATATATATATATTATAAAGTATAATATTATATATATATATATATATATATTATATATATTAAAATTAATATATATATATATATAATTAATATAATACATATATATATATATAATATATATAATAATATTATAATATATTATATATATATAATATATATTTAATATATATTATATATAATATATATACTATATATATAATAATAATAGTTACATAATAATTATAT
>JABUQX010054627.1:0-55000 GCA_015478945.1 Trachelipus rathkii
AAACGATGATAACTAAAAAGACATAATTATTGACTTAGTTAAATAGCTTCAACAATAAAAACCTTACTTAAAATCAAAGTGTATGAATTTATGGGCTTAGATGGAATGATAATGTAATATAATACGACCGGAATATATAGTTAACAGTTAAGGGAGAACTTTATACCTCGGACGCCCCTACTTTTTTGAAGTAAAATCAAAATTATTTAAATTTTTTTTTTATTATCTAGATTATTATGAAAATTCTCTACTCATGGAACATCATGGTGTAATTATTATTTTTTTAAAAATTCCTTTAAATGGTTTTTTAGATACTGAATTTATTATAGTATATAGAGGTTGTACGTTAACTAAAAAATTTCATTCAGTCAAAATTTTGATATTTACAAATTTTTGCTTTAGAGATTAAAAATAGTTTTTATTATTATTATAGATAATAATCTATATTTTTTTCATATTATACTCTAAACGCTCCCACCCATTTCTTATAACCTGATTTTTACTACAGTCATATAATGAGCCGGATGCAAAGTTACCTAGGAGCCGGAGCCCGGAGCGGAGCTGGTGCTGGTGCGGTGCCAGATCCTGAGTATAGATTTTTCAAGAAATAATTTTTTAGATGAACAAATTTATTGACTAAGATAAAGCGTAATATTTAAACAATTTTATCTAAGTTAAGTGCAGAAATTATTTAGATATCGGAATAAATCCAGAAGCGGATCCGGAGCGGAGTCACGAAGTACAGAGCCGGTGTCAAAGCTGAGACGGATGTCCAGAGTATAGGAATATTTTATTATTCAAAAATATTTATTTTTTTTAGGTGAAAATTTTAATTGCCAAAGCAAAAAAAATACCGTGGCTGAACAGTTTCAAATATAGTTAGCGAACCTTAGTCTCGGATTACGTAAGCATAGTAAGCCGTAATAAGTATAACGGATGAGATCCGGATCCGGTAGCTACGTGATCTGGGTAATGAATTTTTCGGGAAATTAATTTTTTTGGTGATATAATTTATGTCAAGAAGTATACGTGCTGAATCAAATTTTTAAATTTAGTTGCAAAACTTCGCCTGAGGTGAAAAGGGAATTTTCCGGAGTCGAAGCTGAAGTCAGAGCCGGATCGGATCCGGATCCGGATCCTGGTATGTGAATTTTCTTCAGAAAATTTTTTTTAGGTGAAAATTTATTTAGAAGACGTGCTGAGCAATGTTCAATTAGTGGTAGAAACATTAGTGCGGTCGGACCGAAGCCGAAGTCGTATCGCGGAGCGTATCCGGAGCGGGATCTGGGTATGAATTTTTTCGGTAATATTTTTTTGGTGAAAAAATTTATTGTCAGAAGAGTGGCGAACAATTTTCAAATAGTGCAGAACCTTAGTCGAATCCGGAGCGAAGCTGAGTCGGAGGCCGGAGCCGGAGCGGAGCTGATCCGGATCGGATCCTGGGTATTGAATTTTTTTTCAGAAATAATTTTTTTGAGGTAAATTTATTTCAAGAAGCGTGCTGACAATGTTGCCAATAGTCTGAAACATTAGTTCGGATCCGAGCGGATCGGATCCGATCCTGGGTATGATTTTTTTTCGGGAATATTTTTTTGGTAAAAATTTATTGTCAGAAGACGTGCGAACAATTTTTAAATAGTGAGAACTTAGTTGGATTTCCGGAACGAAGCTGAAGTGCGGAGCCGGAGCCGGATCCGGATCCGGATCCCTGGGTTTTGTTTCTTCCAGAAAATTTTTTTTTAGGAGAAAATTTATTTCAAGAAGACGCGCTGAGCATTGTTCAAATAGTGTAGGAACATTAGTCGGATCCGGAGCGAAGTCGTATCCGGAGCGTATCCGGAGCGGTTCCTGGGTATGATTTTTTTCGGGAAATATTTTTTTTGTGAAAAATTTATTGGTAGAAGACGTGCTGACAATTTTCAATCGTGCAGAAACTTAGTCGAATCCGGAGCGAAGCTGAAGTCGGAGCCGGAATCCGATTCGGATCCGGATCCTGGGTATTGAATTTTCTTCAGAAAAAAATAATTTTTTTGAGGTAAAAATTTATTTCAAGAAGACGGGCTGAACAATGTTCATAGTCTAGAAACATTAGTCCGATCCGGAGCCTTATCCGGAGCCGGATCCGGATCCGGATCCTGGTAATGAATTTTTTTTTCGGGAAAATATTTTTTTGGTTGAAAATTTATTACCAGAAGACGTGCCGAACCAATTTTTAAATAGTGTAGAAACCTTAGTTGGATCCGGACCGAAGCTGAAGTCGGAGCGGGATCCGGATCTGGGGTATGAATTTTTCTTCAGAAATATTTTTTTAGAGAAAAATTTATTTTCAGAAGACGTGCTGAATATTCAAATATTTTAGAAACATTAGTCGGATTCGGAGCCGAAAGCGGAGTGTATCCGGAGCCGGATCCTGTGTATGAATTTTTTTCGTGAATATTTTTTTGGTGAAAAAATTTAATTGTCAGAAGACGTGCCGAACAATTTTCCAATAGTGCAGAAACCTTAGTGGAATCCGGAGCCAAGCTGAAAGCGGAGCCGGATCCGGATCTGGGTATGAATTTTCTTCCAAAATATTTTTTTAGGGTGAAAAATTTATTTCAAGAAGAACGTTCTGAGCAATGTTCAAATAGTGTAGAAACAATAGTCGGATCCGGAGCCGGAACCGAAGTCGTATCCGGAGCCGTATCGGACCGGATCCTGGGTAATGAATTTTTGCCGAAATATTTTTTTAGGTGAAAAATTTTTAATGAGAAGACGTGCTGAACAATTTTAAAATTGTAGAAGCTTAGTCGGTCCGGAGCCAAAGCCTACGTCGGAGTGGAACCGGAGTCGAAGCCAGAGCGATTGAAATTAATTTTTTCAAAAAAATATTTTTTTAAGTAAAAGTTTAATTGCCAGAGGACGTGTCTGAACAGTTTATAAATTAGTGCAAGAAACTTTAGTCGGATACGGAATTCTGGGTATAAATTTTCTTCAGAAAATTTTTTTTAAGGGAAAAATTTATTGCAGAAAAGGTGCTGAACAATTTCAATAGTGTAGGTATTAGTCGGATCCGGGGCCGAAGCCGAAGTCGGAGTCTGGAGCCGGATCCTGCGTATGAATTTTTTTTTCAAGAAATATTTTTTTAGGGTGAAAAATATATTGTCAAAAGACTTACTGACAATTTTCAAATAGTACAGAACTTAGTTGGATCCGGAGCAGGATCTGAAGCCGGAGTCGGAAGCGGATCCTAGGTATGAAATTTTTTCAATATATTTTTTTGGTGAAAAAAGTATTGTCAGAAGACGTGCTGAATAACTTTCAAATAGTGCAAATTCTTTAGTCGGATCCGGATCCGGGTCGGAAGCGGGAGCCGAGTATGAATTTTTTTTTGGAAAAATATTTTTTTAATTTGACAAAATTGTCCATTTTGTTCTGACCGAAGCCGAACTCGGAGCCCTTGTCGGAGCCGGAGCCGGAAGGCCGAGCGGAGCGAAGCTGCACTTATACTTGACAATTATTTTCAGAAATATTTTTTAGGTGAAAATATCATACAAAGAAGTTGCTCATCAATTTTCAATGGTAGAAACTTAGCGGATGCCGAAGTCTGAATAAAATAATTATTTCCGTTTTACGTTTGGAATATATATTATATATTATATATATATATATATATTTAATATATATATATATTATTATTATATATTATATTATTATATATTATATATATATATAGTTATATATTTATATTATATTATATACTATATATATATATATATATATATATATATATATATATATAATATATATTATATATAATAATATATATATCTATATATGCAGTCTAAAATAGAAATCTTCACGGGGGAGAGGCAGTAAATTTTTTGAAATTAGCCAATAATTTCACGTATAGATGATCATACGTCTATACTCTCAAGCATACACGTGGAAAAGCAAATTTCAAATGATAATGCATAATAAGGATAGATAATGCTAATAAGGTGATGTCACGATTTTTAACAATTTAGAAAATAGTTTTTCTAGATTCTCTGGATTGTTATAAAAAAAAAATTTTTTTATAAAATGAATTTAATATTTAATTTTAATTCTTCTCAAGAAAGAAGGCATCTCGGAACAGATTTCTAATCTAATGGTTCGATATCCTGCTTTTAACCTCGTACTTATTTAAATCGAAAGGAGGGTGGTTGGAACACCTGCTTGGGCTCCTTGGCTTCTGCTTGGGTGTTCTGGTTAAGAACAACAACCAAAGTCAGAAACGCGAAATGTGCACACAATGCTTGTTGCGAAAATTTTTGGCAATAATAAGACAAAATAAAAATTTCACTCGCGCCAGGATTCGAACCATCGCAACAGCGTCGACGTTAGATGTCCAGGAAGCTCTACACTAGTCCGATCCACTTTCCAGAAAAGAAGGCATATCAGAACGGTTTTCTAATCTCCTGTTCGATATCACTGCTTAGAAAACTTAGTACTTATTTAAATCGCAGGAGGGTGTTGAACACTGCTGGGGCTCTTGGCATTTCTGCATGGGTGTTTCCTGGGCTACAGAGATTACAACTACCAGTTCAGATACGTACATTATATATATCTGTATATGTGGGCTTTTTACTCAACCAAACACATTTGCGTGGATCTCGCCAGAAATTTGCAATAATAGAGAGACGAAAGGAAATTCCACTCACTGTACGTCACGAAGGACTTAGAACATCGACAACACTGTTGCTCGTTAGATATCATTAGTACTAGAAGCCTATATATATACTATACTACCACTTTAGTTATATATACTTATACGTATCACGCCTTTTCCAGATAAATAGAATAAGCATATCGGATTTTTTTTGTAATTTACTGCTTCCGATATCACTGCTTTGAACTCGGTTATTAATATTTAATAATTGATACAGGTAGGAGTGGTTTGAGAACATCTGCTGATAGGCACATTGGATTTACTGTCATTGGGGCTTATACTCACTTGTGGTTATCAAGGAGTATCTCACCAAATTCATGGAAATCTTAATGAGGTTTATATAAACTCGATGCTTTGTATTGCGGCAATATTTTAGCAATTATAATAGTACGATAATTATAATTTGCACTCGTAGCCAGGCTCGACATGATCATCAAGCGTCTGCTAGTTATTAGATATACATATGATTCAGGTAAGTCATCTGTCACTTGTCCGTAATATTATAGCACTTTTTTACCTCAGAAAAAAGATGGCATCTGGAACAATTTTCTTATATACATTTAGCTTAGAATCTATATATTATTTGATAACTAAGATTTTATTAATTTAATTTTAAATAGACAATGAATGTATAGTGGTATGATACACTGCTGGGGTATACATTGGCATTCTTGCTCATTGGTATTATATCCTGGGTAACTATTAGAGCAGACCATCAAAGTCAAAGACGTACCGTAAATGGGCACAACATTTACTTGTTAGCATTTTATATATACTCAATAAATTGTAATAACTGCTTGCAAAAACGATAACGTCCACCTATGATATTATATATATATATTTATTCGGCGCGGTTATACATAGACCACGACAACTAGCGTCCAGCGTTAGACTCATGTCTTAGTAGATGACTCTACTACTAGTCGATCCTCGCCTTCTCAGAAAAAGAAGGCATATCGGCAACTAGTATTTACTTAATCTTCTGCTTACTGATACTATGTTTGAATTTCTAGGTAACTTATTTAATCGACAGGAGTGAGATGTTGGAAATAACACTCTAGGCTGGGGCCTATACATGGCTCTATTTACTGTTGTGTGCTTCATATGAGACTTGTACAGGATGCAAGCTCAGTGCAGCCAACAAGTGAGAGGAGAATTGCGAAATAGGGGCCGACATTGTCTGTGGATGATAATTCTTGTATATTTTAGAAACACTAATTGGTATCTAGGCGCGACTGAAGGGAGAGAATAGAATACAGATCATCTATTAACGGCATATCTTATCGTACTGGGTTATTATGCACACTAGATAGACACAGATTAATGGAACTCACTAGAATTATACTACCTACCGTGAGTAATCGGATGAGTCAATCTCGCTTCCAGTATCCCAGAAGAGGGCATGCGTCGGTGGTGCGTAGATGCACTGCTTCTCGATATGGAGAACGTATGAGATATTCACGCGTTAAGTGAGGCGTGTTGTTAAGATCACAAATTGTAAGGCGTGAGAACAACGATAGATTTGGTTTTATTATTAATATTATACTGCAGAGATGGTAGTATCAAGGGATGTGTTAATGACTGAAATTTTTTTCTTGTTATTCAATTTATATATATATATCTGGAATTAGGGGATTATGGAAGATTTAGAGGTATGTAGGGGGGCAGGATATTATATATATAGGTGTTAATTAATAATGATAAAGAATGGAAAGAGGAAGTGGGGGTGTATTATTCTCATATACCTTATTATATATGAGTATTTAGATATTTTAGGTTTTTTATGCGATCTGAAGTAGTTTGAAGGATTGGTAGAGAGATTGGGTATTGTGTGTAAAAGGAGGGGTTTGAAAGTGGGTACGTAGATAAGAGTGAGGGCTGTCCTCGGTGTAAAGTTATGTTAGATATTGCTATGAAGTGTCTGAGCTTAAAATTTAGGATATATTTTGGATAAAAGGGAACGGATATGTAATGCATATAAGTATGTTATAGTAAGGATAAAGGTTTGTAAATGTGACAGGAAGGTGTGGTGCTAAATTAATAATCCTTGGTGTGATGTAAAGAGTCTATAGTCATTGATGTGAGACTCGTGTTATTATTTAAGAGTGTATCTGGCATAGGGATGGTGAATAGATCTCATATAAGTATACCTATTTGTATAATTAGAATAGTAGTGAGTCTATTGTCTGGAATAAAGATAAATATGTGTTCCAAGTGCAATAATATGATAATGGAAAAAATATCGAACAACATTTTTGTTACACGAAACAAAGCGAAAGTTAGAGGAGTGTAATTTCAAACAGTCATTCACTAGAGTTGTGTGGTGTGAAAAAAAAGAGGTAATGAGAGAATAAATTTGAAATGTAAATTTTAAGTTTTTATATGTTGTGTATTTATAGGATGGATGATCGTCGGTTTTTTTTAAGAAATTCTCGGATGTTATATAAGGTAGATGAGTGTGTCTAGGATAATCGACCATATCTGGGAAGACCTAAGAAGAATGTATGAATTAGTCAGTAAAAAAGGATGACCTGAAAGAGTAGAAATGTGAGAGTATATGGTGTCTCTCACAGGGTTGTAGAATAGATAGATATAGATACATAGAAGTGAATGGCGGGATTTGTGAATTGAGATATGGTTTGTAATATAGCCACTGGGCAATGAGGATTGAATCCATATGCATTGACTAATGCCATAGTGGAGGGTCACGTTCAGATGTAGGATCTTCGTGAAGCTCTTCTAGGGTAGGACTTTTTGAACTACTGAACCAGTTTCACTAAAAGGTATATACATAAAGACGTAGTCGTAGGATAATCGGGTAGGCGTTTCTTTGTTACTAATACTGTTTGCTTATATCGTTATTGTCTCTTAGAACTTCGGATATTTTGTGTATTTTCTGAAGGAGTCGTAGTTAGAGGGCTCGCGTATGGAACCATTCCTGCATAGCTAATAGGTATTCTTGGGGAGAAGAAGGTGGTGGGATGATTATTAATAATATTATATATTTAACTATAATTATATTAATTATATACTATTATTAATATATATATAATAATATATAAATAATTATAATATATATATATATTAATTATTATAATATATATATATATAAGTATATTAATAATTATATATATATATATTAATATATATATATATAATTAATATATATATATATATATATATATATATTATAATATATATATTATTATATATATATATTATAATTAATATATATATACTATACTTATATATCTATATATTATATTATAATATATATAATATATATAAATTAATGAAGAATAAAATTATTTATTTAATGTAAACCTAAATATATATATATATTTCCAAATGTATATTTTGCGATTTTTATAATATAGCTACTTTTTTTTTTTTCTTATAATAGATAAGACTTAAAATATTCATTAAAAATATATCTGTACAGCTTTTTAATTGTTTGTATATAGATATTTTGTATAACATTGAAATAGATTACCATGATACCCTGAAACCAAATGTATCTAGCGTCTTTTGTTTTAATAGTGCTTCTGGGAATTAGAGGGTGTCACACTTCAGTGATTGTTAAGTGCGATCTTTTATACTTTTTGAATCAAATATACTTTGGAAAGCGTACTGATTATATATTTTCAGAGATTGGAGAGACTTAGAAACTATTTTATAGAAAATAAAATTTGAAATAAATTGTTTTAATGAATAATTTATAATTACTTAACTATTACCATAAATAGGAGTATTTTAGTGAAAATAGCATTGAAATATCTTTGAATATTATAGATTTTATTGGGAGGGAGACAATATAATATATAATATATATAATAATAATAATAAGCCGAAAATAAATAATAATTTACTCCTCTCCCACCTACTTAAAATAAAAACGAACAGTTTTTTTTTTTGGTTTCGACAATAAAAGCAAAAAGACAAATTTTATTTTTTTTTTATATTACTGGCTGTTTTCTTTTATCAGGTTGAAAGAACTGTTATCAATCATAATATACATTGTTTAAATGGATGAATGGATTGACCCATATATATATTAGTATATATACTATATATTCGCTCATAGATATAGTATTCCTAGCTTGCAAATTATTCAGTTTTATCACTACCTATTTACAATAGTGTAAATTAGTTGATAGCTTAATTATTTACTGCTTTAAAAATATAATAAAATACTTCTAAGTATTCGAGACTATCTTATGTATTCGTAAATCTTTTTGCTTTCAACCTATTCACAATATGATATTATAAATAAATCTACAGGAGTACTCTTTCTGACTTGATAGAAATGAATACACTATATCTAGAACAGAAATCTGGGCGAGAGTGAAAATGCTAGTCACACTGAGCGGGTGAAAACCCATCCAGGAGGTGAATGAAGATGAAGAAGTAAATTTGACTCGATATGAGAAAATAATTGGATAGCATTAGCAGAGAGTGATTTGATAAATAACTTAAACAGAATATACTACAAAGACATCGTTTAAAAGGAGGAAAAAAATTTTTATTTAATTTTAGAAGTTATTTATTTTTATGAACAATTGTATTTATATATACTTAACATTATCTTTAGAATATACTGCAAAAATCATTGAATTTACACGATATCTCATGAAATTATTTTTTATTAAAAATTATTAGGTAAAATGAAAGTAGTTGAGTTATATTATATATATATATATTTATAATATATAGTTAATTTTATATATATATATTAATATATATAATTTATATATTAATTAATATTATATATATATATATATATATTATATTTATAATATATATATATATTTAATATATTATATAATATATATATATATATATATATATTATAATAATATATATATATTATATATATATATATTATATATTATATATATATATATATATATATTATATATATTAATATATAATAATATATATATAATATATTAATTATATTTTATCATATACATATATATATATATATATATATATATATATATATATTATATTATATTATATTAATTAATTATATATTATATATATTATATAATTTTTTAATTTTAATTGTTATTTTTCTATAATTTTTTTCTCTAAAACGTATTGGTATTATCCTATATTAAATATTATTTAGTATGTATAGTATTTTATTGTAGTATTAATAGTTTTTATTATTTATATAGTATATAGTAGTATATTTATTTATATTTAATTAATTTTATTAGTATTATATTAAGTGATTTTTAAGATATATAATAATTTTTTTTTCATTTTTTTCTTTTAGTTGTAGGTTTTAATAATTTTAGTAAGTATAATTATTATTAAGTTTGTTTGTGTTTTAAGTTTTATTTAATTTTTCAAGTGCAGTAGTGTAGTTAACTTTTATTTTTATTTATTCATTAGTACTTTGTAATTTCTGTTAAAGGATTTAGTTATAGTTCAATATTTTTCACTCGATTTCTTATCTATTTAGGTTTTAGTTTTTTGTCTATTGTTTTTATTTGTGTGTGTGTTAGAAGGGTGTGTGATGTGTTGTAGTGTTGTAGTGATGATGTGTGTGTGTAGTGTGTGTGGTTAGTGGTGTGTGAAAGATGCAGGATATATTTGCGGTATAGATAGGGCTTTTCTATTAATAGACTTTATCTAACATACCGTAATAGGCTAAACTTCACAAATTTGCCTCACTGTGGAATTAATAACTATATTATTCTATAACCTATTATTTTGCTCACTTGTACTATGCGACTCAGATGGCTAGTAATTAAATCATCTAACTCGTTTTAATGTTAATCTTATACATATAACTTTTTCATATTTCCGTCTGAATAGGGTGGTAGTTAGGTGTGTCAATATGTTAATATTATAACATTAATACTAATATAACTCTACGATAAACACTATCTCAGATGTAATCTCGTATTCATCCTATTTTCGATTATTAGCTTTACTGTGGTTACATAATCTTATTCTTTTACCTACAATATTACTTGTGCTCATTATTTGCTATAATGTTTCATCCTTAACGCAAAGTATTTACAATATTTACTTACTTTGATTCTATTATCTCTACTCTCACGAGACTGTTTTATTATATCTTTATCTCATTACCAAATACTTAGAGTAGTATCTACTCCATTATATTAGTTATGATATCTCAATACTGTATCACATACACTGAATGGTTATGTGAGTGTCTATCTACTATGATTTAGGTGGTAAATAGAGACAGGACTGGAATCATCTCTAGGCAATAATATTCTCAACGGAATCTGGATGACAACTAATCATAATAGAAATATTTAACTCCCATTCTACGGATCTGTCAACCTATTATTCTAGATAACACACTTGATATACTATTAGTTTTCAATACTAACTAAGTCCTTATCTCTCTATCATATACAACCTTCGCTATTTATTTAGGGGTAAATTCTGACTGTATACACTAATATCATATATTAATCTCTTAACTTTAATATATTTCTCTCACTACTCTTATTCTGCCTATTTGACGTTTTCTGGACACTTTTGATCGTTCTTTATAATTTAGGTCATAGGGTTACTCTTGCCGATATCGCTTCTAACGTACTTAAACTTAAATTGGAATGATAACTGTTCTATTAGACTACATAGTATTTATAGATGAGCTATCGGCTTTTCTTAGCACTTAAAAGTAGTGGGTTAGCTGATTATAATACGTTTGAAAGGATGAGCAGGTTCATTTCTTCTAGTAAACAATATAACTAATAATTCTTATTCCTCATATATTACATTGGTTTCTGATACGTAGTCTGTATTTCTTCATTAGGCATAAACAGGACTGAGAAGCTGTTATCGGGTAATGGAAGAAATTTAGCATTTTCCTGTTCACTTACTCTGCTAATTTTAACATATATCAGTACTAAGTAAATCAGTTGCGGATTATAACTTCCTTAGCGACGTAGAAAGCAGGGGTTTTCATAAACGAAAGATGCGCTAAACTTCACTTGGTTCATCCTACTGACAATCTTTTCTGGCCTTCTTGCCAAAACAATCTCTTTACAACTATTTAATTTATTTAAATCTGCCTTTCTCACTCTCTATTCGATATATATCTCAGATGAGTCTGTTGCTTATATAATACTCTCATAACTGAAAAGGCAAATTCTTCGGCCTCCTTATAATTTTATCTCTTCTAACTACCTAGAGATCACGATCTGGCTTCCTCCTCCTCCATAACCTTTTCACCTTCAGCAGGTGTTAGTATTGTACTTTGCACCTTAACTCATTATATAATATATATATATATAATATATTATATATATACTATGTTATATATATATATATATAATATTATATATATATACTATATATATATGTATATATAATATTATATATATATATATATTATAGTATATATATATAATATATATAATAGTATATTATATATTTTTATATATATTATATATATAATATATATATTATATATAATATTATATATATATATATATATATATATTATATATATAAATTTAATATATATATATATATATTATATATATATTATATATATATATATATATATATATATATATAATATATATATATATATATATATATATATATATATATAATTTATATTTATATATATATATATATATATATATATATAATATATATATATAACCACACTTTGATTAAATACAAACGGGAGGAGGAGGAAAAAGCGAGAGTAGGCACATGTCATAGACTCACTGTAAGATGAGAGAAGAGTGGTAAGGTAGGAATGGATAATGCAGAATTACGCCAGGGTTATTGAAGTTATGAGGAAAATAGGAGTGAGAAGAGAATTGGCTTTTTTCAGTTAGATGAGTTTAGCATCAGAGACATCGGATTAGAATAAAGAGATGAGAAAGGCAGATTTACAGAAGTTGTTAGAGATTAGTTTTTATGGCAAGAGGCCAGAAAGATTTGTCAGTATGTGATAGAAACATAAGGGGTTGCTGCTACTCTATTCGACTTGTATGAAATAACCGTATATTTATATAGCTTTGCTCGATACTCAGAATGAAGTATCTGAAACGATTCTCTAGCTGAAATGAAAATATAGCGAGATGTGACAGTGAAAATGAGAATTTATTTTCATCACATTAGCGATATTAGCGTGTCTATCATGTCACTGTTAATGAGACCAGAGATAAAGGACACTGATGAACTATGGTAATATAGAGGTTAGATATTAGAATTATTTCTAGTTGAAGAAGGATGAACCTGCTCTATCCTATATCAACGATTCAGCTCCATTATGATTGGCAGATAAGCTCAGAAGCCTCAATCAGAGTCAAAGTGTCCATTTTACTTCATATTAATAGTTAGTGATAGAAGCGACGCAAGGCCCGCCCTAATAAGAATCAGATATCTAATAGTGTAACAGTAAATTAAATCGCTTTAGGGCAGGATGGAGCGTTGGAGTAAGAAAGATTTAAAGTTATTAGAGATATTCTAGGTTGTGGTCATATTATACCAATATATACGGGAGTGATTTGATATATTTTAATAGAGAGAAGGACTAGTTGATGAAAACATAGGTTCAGTGTGGTAAGTAATGGATTTTGGTTAGAATGATTATCTATAGAATTGTGTTATGTAGGTAGGATTCTTTTGTATTAGTATTCTCCAGATACGTTGAGAAATGTACTTGGATATGTATTCGGTATACTCCTCTACTATATACCTATAAATCATGTATGTAATGAGGACTCACCACTCAATTCAGTGTTGTGTACATTGAATAGAGGAGGACCTAGGTATTTGGATGAGAAGATATATTAGTCTCGTGAGAAGTAGTAAGATATTCAAAGAAAGAGTGAAATCTGTTCTGTTAGGAGAAAAAGTAGCAGAAGCACAAGATTATCTGTAGTAGAAGGAAGAAGATTTTGATAGGTCTCCACAGAGCATTACGAAGTTAGAGTATTCGAGAATTACCGAGATGTGTTACAGGAGTAATTTTATGTTTCATATATGGACTCACATTACTACTCTTATGAGTGATTATTGAAAATAAGTTATAGTTAGATACATTTAAAACGAGTTAGAGGTTAGAATTATTAGCCATCTTAATGATCGCAAGACAAGAGCTAAAAGTGTATATAGGGTTATTTAGAGTTAGAGAAGTGAATTATATCCCAGAGGCCAAAGTTGGAGTTTAAGCAAGGATGTTTATTTGATGGAGGGTGTAATAGAAGCTTAGCTCCATAAACGCGCATATCTATAGAATTTTATTTTATCTATCACAGCAACAATTGACACTAACACACCATACTACTCTTTGGTGGGAAATACCTCTCAAACGATAAACGCTACTAATACTAAGTCAATACATATCTTACATCACACATACACAAATAAGAACTAATTAATACAAAAAGCTATAAACTAAATAGAAGATAATCGGAGAGAAATTAGATTTATTCCAACTTCCTAAATACTTGCAAATTGTACTAAATTAAATTAAATTAAAATAAATATATCTATATATAATGTCACTGAATATTTACGAGAACTTGAACACTTTTATATAAATCACATACTTACCTAATATATTATAATAACTATAAATTTAATTAATAAACTACATATACATACTAAAAGAATAATTAAATGAAAAAAATAAATTAAATATACTATATAAAAATTATATACTAAATAATTAATATAAAAAATTAATATACTTTGAATAACAATTATTTCATGAATATAATATAAAGCTTGTTAAAACATTAATACTAAGACTTTTTTTATTTTCTTTATATACTATAAATAATTTATTGGTACTGCAACTAAAAGAAAAATGAAAATAAACATATAAATATTATAATAATTAATTTATATTAATATATATATATATATTTTACTATATTATATATATATAATATATAATAATATAATATAATATATATATATATATTATATATTATATAATATATATATTAATGTAGTATATCTAGCCTCCACTAAAAGCAACATAAATATCTTATAAAATACTCATCAATTAGCTACAGGGAAAAGGAAACATTTTTGGAATCCTGCTAACACTGTAATTATTAGTTAGAAAATAATGAATTGTAAAAAAATCTATTGGATATAATAATAATAATGTTATTATATATAGATTAATAACATTTATCGCCGAAGCTCCATTTTTACCCTTAAAAGTACGGATATCACTATATAGTAAAATGAAATATATATTTTTTGGAATTCTACAAGTATTAAATTTTAGTTATGAAAATGTTGCGACGAAACGAGTGTGGGGGTGAATTTCTGACTCATACTAGTTAGGCTACCGGCTCGAGCTCTATAAAAAATAAACATTTAGCTAATTATTTATTTTTCTCACTATATTTTCCTTATATTAAAAATTTTACTCCAGGTAATCCCAAAATGTATTCTTTTACCTCATGCTGTTATTGTTACGTCTTTTATAAGATTTTTAATAGAGATTATCTTCTCTTTGAAGACTGAGCCCTAACTATGATACTATTATTGTATATTATAAATTTTTTAAAAACAATATTGTTTTATATAAAAATAGAACTTACATATTAATATAAATATAATCTTCTATAAACGATGTTAACACTTTGGTGATAGGTTACTTTATTAGATCTTATATTCTATCTGACTTTCTTGCATGCTCAATTTTTCTCATTATCTCATGTCAAATTTGCTTCTTTTCATCTTCATCTGAACAGATCTAAAAGGAGGATTTCTATCAATACTGATAAAATATATCTAACTACCGTTCACCAGATTTTGTTAGATAGTGTTATTAACATTTTAAAGTCCTAGTTCTATACAAAATGAGCACTCCTGAGAATATATATTTTAATTAATCAGTTATTACAGTCTGGAAGATTACTTTAGTTGATCTATAGTATTTTATTATTTTTTAAAGTCAGATAAATAAGCTTAATCAACATTCACTTGATTAATATTGAGAAGGTAAAGCTAGTAATTTTGCAAGCGACATCTTGCTTGAAATTTAGAGATATGCAATTGATTGTACATCTTTAAGGGAGACTTTATATAAATACATTCTTCGAACGATAAAAGAAAATGTTTTTTTGATTGATAACTAATTTATCTTTAATATCTTTTTATTTGGGTATAATACAAAAAAAAAACTGTCGTTTTTTTTTTGGGGGGGGGGGAGAATTGAAATATATTATTTATTATTTATTTTCGTAATATTTTTACAATATATTATTATATTATTATTATATACTATTAAAAATATTCTTTATAATTATTTTTCAAGATAATTTCAATGCTTTTATTTCACTAAATACTCTACTATTAATTGATAGTGTATATAGTAATAATTTATTATTATAGATACTTTATTTTACTCAATATATATTTATTTTATATAAGTTTTTTTTTGTGACAATCTCTGAAATATGTATTTTTAAATTTTGAAGTATATAATAACGATCATCAGTGTGACACGCAACCTTACTTCATACAATTAGGTCTCATTATATAAGGTAAGTCTGTTTAAGAGATTTTATATTCAGATGATTGTATACCTAATATAAATTTTAGAAAATATAAAGACATGTTTCACGTATATTTTTATTTTATGAAATTTGCTATTTGTGAATCTTAAATTGATAATGAAAAAGAAAAGCCCAAAGTTCCGTATGTTATATCCTTATGATAATGTTCCTGATTATCTATTTTCAGATTTGAGGCAAAAAAATATATTTTATTTACTCATATAATTTTATATATATATATTATTTATATATATTATTAATTTAAATTATATATATATATGTATTATATATATATATATATTATATATATTTAAATATATAATCAATATATATTATATATATATTTAGAATATTAGATAGTACTGTTAATATTTGTGCAATATTTAATTTGAAATATATATATATTATAATATCTATATATATATTATATATATATATATACATATAATATTATTATTATATATATAATAATATTACTATATATATATTAATTAATATAATATTATATATTAATATATATATATATATAATTAATATTATTGATATAGTGGGCAGGTATCTGCTTAAGGGTAAGTAATTCTTTATAAATACTTCCTCTTAATTCATGATCAATAAACTCGAGTGAATAACTCCGATTTAGTTTGTATAAAATTACAAGAACAAGTACTAGCTTATGAATAAATTTTTTGATGTTTGATGTTGTATCTTTGTTAACGAAAATATGTGTGTTTCCCCTATATTCCGTCCTTGTTTCTCAATATAAATTTTTAAACGTACCAAGACGATTAGCTTAGAGTGACTACCATAGGTGCAAGGTAAAATATAACTAATTAAGATCTCAGATATGCTCTATATATAAATACATAATAAAAGTATAATATGCAATATTTGGTCATTCATTTTATATATAAGCGTAAATTTATCATAAGGAAGGTGTTCTATTGTTCTTACATAAATAGTTAACTGCTACTAGATCCAATACCAAATACCTTATCTACGGAGCCCATCCCGCTAGGGTGTAGTGCTTGTATGAGTGTAGCCTCAGAAGATCTCATCTCTACCTAAATACTTCTATTCGAGCGGTGTAATATATCTCCATTATACACGGCACCTATTATTAATATTCAATTCACGACAGAGTCCGAGTATTAATATCAAGTACACCAACAGTGTAGAACCTGTACCTCCTAGTTGGTTAGTTCGGCTGATGTTGCCATCAGAGTTCACCCGCACATGTGATGTGGAAGTGGACATTACAGGAGCTTACAAAGCAGTGACTCAGTTAATCCACCTACTTGTTATACCTACTTAATTCCACGTAGAAAGGAAGTGTTGAAGTGAATTAATGAACTCCTGCAGGAAGAGGCACAGGTATAGTACAAAGGGCTATCTGACGGAAAACAACGGGACGGGGTGCTCAAACTCTATCAGTACAATACCACTTAAAATATGAGACTGAGGTGAGTTGAATAAATTTCAAAGATATAATATAATATATAAAATATAATATATTATCATATATATATATATATATTAATTATTAATATATATTAAGTTATATTATATATATATAATATATATATATAATATATATATATATATATATAGTATATATAGGTAACAATGATATCCGATAACTTTACATGATTTAATAATTACCTGAGTTTCATAGCAGTGATATCGATAAGCAGGAGATTATAAGATATGAAAACTTCCGAGATGCTTCCTTTTCTGGGTAGGTGGATATTAGTGACTAGTGTATAGTAGCTACTGCACATTGTTCATATAACGGCGACGCTTGTTGATCGATGAGTTATTCGAGTATACTTGAGCGCGAGTGAAATTTTTATTCTATCTTATTAATTGCAAATTTTGATACACTAAAAGCATTATGCTTAGCCATTCGGCGTGCTCTTAACTTTTGTTTGAGTTATGCTTACCTGTTTAACCTAAAGAGGCACGTCACAAGTCACAGAAGGTCACATGTTGCCCAGACAGGTGATTCCAACCATATCATCCGCTGGGGTAGATATGTAATGAGATTAACAGCCTTGAGATTTGGAAGAGAAGTCCGGTGAGGGCAACGTGAGAGAGCACTATATAGAGAATGGGTGAAATATGTTCTGCATCACTAGTTCTTCTTATAAGTATGTTCTGGGAAGGCGGATCGCGACTATGGTAGAGGTTGTGTCGTATACGCTGGACGGCTAGAAAAGGCGATATAGCGGCTGATTGTCCGATGTTCGAGTCCTGGGAGAGGAAATATATTTTTTATATTGTCTTGTATTTATAATCAAATTTGTTGCAGACTATAGCTGATATTGTATTGTGGTCATTGATGTCAGGGTTCTTATGATCTTTGTTATGTTTGTTTTCGGCTAGTTAATACAGAAGTTGTATAAGAGACTTTATATGAATAGATAGATGTGCTGTACAATGGTGATATCAACAGACCGCATTCTTGTATGTCTCATTAAATAGTACTGAGGTTTCAAAACAGTATGATTTTATAAGCATGTATAAAGAATAATTTGTTATCCGTGAATAGGCTCAAAGCTTTTTCTAGTAAAGGTGATCGGACAAGTGACAGAGCTTCCTGTACATTATCTAACAGGCGACGCATTTGTCGATGTTCGAGTCCTGGCGCGAGTGAATAATTTTTCCGTCTTCGCTTTATTATTGCAAATTTGTCGCAAACAGCAAATGTTGTGCAGCTCCTATTATGTTGTTCCTTGAATTTTGTTGGATATCTCCTGTAACAGCTCAAGGAGCACTACCATAGCAGTAAATGCCTCATGTAGCACAAAGGTGTTTCTCAACCTTACCTTTCTCTGCGATTTTATAATATAAGTACCGAGTTTCTAAGAAGTCGATGATATCGGGTAGATAAATTATCAAAATAAAGGATCCGATATGTCATATCTTTTTTTAGGAAAGGCGGATCGGACTAGTAGGTAGTAATGATTCCTATGTTAATTGTCTATAACGGTCGACGCTGTTGTCGTGGTTATCGATAGTAACTGCGGAGTTGATATTTATTATCTCTCACTCGTCTTATTATTGCAAATTTAGTTACGCATACAAGCTTGTGTGCCCATATTATTGAGCGTATCTTTGTAACTTTGAGTATTGGATACTCTCACTGTATAGCCAGGTAACCCATGCACGAATGCCATGTGGCCCCAGGCAGGTGTTTCAACCACCCTCACTCACTTAGTCGATTTAAATATAAGTTACTAAGTTTCTACAAATGCTTCTCTTTTGAGTTGATATAACATATGATATGCTTTTTATTTTCTGGTTACGGTTGGTATCGTGACACTATGATGGTATGTAAGCTTCTGTATAGCATTGATCTATATACGGTCAGATCTCAGCTGGTTAGTTGATGGTTCGAATCCTGGCGCGAGTGGAATTTTATTTGTCTTATTATTGCAAATTTCTCGCAACAAGCATGTTGGGCCCCATTTTACGCGTATTTTGACTTTGGTGGTTGTTACCTGTAAACCCTCAGGTATATACCCTCAAGCTGAATGCATAAAGGTATGCTACAAATGAAGTAGTGTTCCTCAACTCAACCTACCTTTCGATTCAAATATAAGTCTAGAGTTAAAATAGCAGTGATATCGAACCATAAGATTAGATCTGTATATCGAGATTGCCTTTTATTCTGGAAAGGCGTGATATTAAATAATTTAATTATAATTAAATTTCTTTTTATTAATAAAAATTTATTTTTTTACATTATATATATACAGATAGAAAAGTAAAAACATTTCTAAATTGTTAAAATACACATTTATCGTCATTTTATTAGCATTATGCTATTCATATATGATGCTTATTATATTTGAATTGTGACTTTTCTCAACGTTGAGTATATGGTTTAGAGTAGGTTATTGACGTTTATCTGATTGGTCTATGAGTTGAGAGCATATATTCTTTTTATATAATGGGAGTCTAACTCTGGAAAAAGATATTTTATCAGCTACCTGCTCTCCCTTGATGTATTGATTGTGGTCATGTTATTAGACTAGGCCAGTATGACCTATAAAGAAAGCAGCTAATACAACATTTCCATTATTTGATTTTTGGTGAAATGCATCTTAACTTTAAGTATTCTACATTGAAAAGGTAATTTAATACTATAATATTAAAAATATATTCAATTCCTTTTTAAATTGAAATATTAATTTACATATTACATAACGTTTTCTGATCTATTAATTTTTTTCAAGTCTCAAATAGATTATATTTATCAGAGTAAGAATTTTAAATATATTAAGCTGCTATTTTAATATAATTAAATATTGAGTAATTAATATATATTAATAATCAAGTTTAATTGGGACTTACTACACATAAAAATCAGTATTTTCAGAAATTTGGTGGGTTATTGAAACAACCAGCACTGGCTCTTATTAATTTAAAAATTCAATTCTACAGTAGAGATCTGCAAAATTACGAATTCAGGACACCTTTTTTTATACTACTTATTACTTATTTTCTCGATTTTACATCTGACTTACTGAGGTATATATAATTAATATATATATTAAATATATATATATATATATATATATATATTTTATATATATATTATATATATATATTATTAATATATCATATTATATATATATAATATTACCTCCCGCATATGAGTTATAATACTTTTATTTTTAATTATTCAAGTAACTATTATATTACCTGGCTCCGCTTATAATAGGTTTATCTATACTATATATATTTGAAAATTGATGAGGCACAGAATTTTTGTAATTAATTAATATATATATTCACTATTACAAAATATTTATCTTGAATAAATAATTTATTAACCAATAAATATTTAACCCGGCTATCGGCTCTACGCTCCGCTCGGCTCCGGTCATCCGACTAGTATAGTTTCTGCACTATATATTTAAAAAATTGATTTTCCAATATTTTTCTATCTGGTAATTAAATTTTTCAAATTAAAAATATTTATTCTCCATAATTTCATATACACTCGTATTCCCGCTCCGACCTCAGGTCCGGATCCTAGACTAGAATATTTTTGTAGCACTTATTTGAATTTATTCAGCACGTCCCTTATTCTAGACAATTATAATTTTCTACTATCATATAAAAAATTAGTTATTTTTAGAAAAATTTTCATTACCTAGGATCCGGTTCCTGACTTACCGGCTTCAGATTTAGGCTTCGCGGATCACTAAACTTAATGTTTTTCTGTAACTATTTATGAAAATAATTGAAGATCTATCAATATTTACTATAGACAATATATATATTTTTCATCATCACCTAAAAAATATTTTTGCAAAAAAATTTTTTACCATACGTCAGTGAATCTGAGTCATCACAGTATCGACCCTTCTTGCCTGTGTCCTTAGTGCTCGCGCTCGACTATATGTAGTTAACCATTAAAAACATATAATAATTCTGTAATAAAATAATTGTTCAGCAACCTTTTCTGGCATAAATTTTTTTTATTCTGCTCTAAAAAAAAAATTTACTAGAAATTTAGCTCTTCCTGAGTCTATGTGATTCGGTATCTCCGTCTAACGCTCTCTCCTGCATAGTATTAATATATAACTTCTTACCTGCAAATCTGGTCATACTGTTGCTACTAATCTCTCTTTTACTTATCACAACGAAATATAATTTAGGACAAATTTAATACGATCTCAACGTGCTCTTCTGTTCATATAGGAGGAATGTGAGACCTACTTTCCTGTGGTGTCACACATACGTGACGTCAGCTTTAGCCGGCCAGGTATCGAATGTTAGAGGTGATTCCTGATATTCTATTTATTTTGTAATTTATATGTTACAGTTAGAGTTATTTTAGTCTACAGTAGGCTAATTCCATTAAAATCATATTTCTTACACATATACCATTAAGTAAATTATTCTATTAGAAAAAATTCATACCACGCAGATAGAGAATACTCCGGATCTGCAGAGACTACATCAGGATACGACGCTCTGTCGCACCGATATAGCTGCATACTCGCGCGCTACCTTGTCTTATTGAATCCTTAGATCCTTCCTTTAAATCTACCATTTGTATACGTATTGCTCAGAACGTCATATTCATTGAATTAAATGGTTTGTTATCATATATAAAATATTATTCTGAAGTATTATAATATTTTGTTATTATACTCACTCAGTTATTGATCCTGAATCTGTGACGTACTTCAGTCATATAACTGATGATTTCCGGATCCTGTACTAGGTGGTTTCTGACACTTTAATTTCTTTGTATATATTGTTACGCGCTTTTCTGACGTCGAATAGAGGACTCATAAGTTCTCATTTTTACACTCAGAGAAAAAAAACAATATATTTATCTTTCGCTGTAGGACTTACTGACGATTCACAGTTGATCTTCAGGACTCCAGGATACTGACTTTATTCGGCTTTCGTGTCTTCGTGATCTCTCTTGTATACGCGTATGTTTCTCGGTACACAATATTTAAATATCGGCATAAGGCGCTAATTAGCTTAGACGAGAGATCAATTATAGATAGATTTTTTTCCTAAATATAAAATCAGGTATTATCTAGACATATGTATGGACTTATATATCGTCGACCAGTTTAATGTTATTTTCGGAATTCTGTGATAATTTCCTTATAACTCTCACGGCTCACGATCTTACTTGCATGTTCATGAGAGTTTTACTGGTAATTCAATCTCTAGGAGTTATTTTATCCATATATCCGCATTATGTTTAATATTGATATCGTGGGCATTCTGGATGTAATTCTGTTTACGATTACTCTAAGCTTCTCTCTCTTCTCATTTAATATACTCTTGAGAATCTCCGTATACCCATCTCTCTCCCATAGTGATTCCAGGCATCCTATGGAGTCTGTGCTTACAAAGGAGTTTATCATAGCTCATTTAAAGTTTAGTTTATAGATTACTCTCATTTCGAAATTTAGTTTTTTTATCTAAGTCACGATCTCTTGAAGTTTATTTATTTACTCAATTAATTTTTTTCTCTGTTAAGAAACTTTCAATAACAAACACAATGTTGTTCACTTGTAGATCTTAGAGGTCCGTGTATACTACAGTAAGGTAGGCTGCTGACTTCATCTTCGGGGTCTCTCAGTATTCTTTAGAGTTTCCTAGCTATTATTTTTGTATTAGGCTGGCTCGTGTCAAGTCTTGCTATGATCATTTATATTTTATTCACATCTGAACCATATATTTATTAAATTAATATTTCACCTCTGAAATAATCCTCTCTATACCTCGGGTAACGATATGAGCTCTTCGTAATAACTACTTTGTGTCATAATCATGATAGCGAACTTTGCTCCGCGATGCACTGAACTGATCGGTTACCTACAATATTTGAACCTCTTAGCTCAGCGCGTCTCGTTTGAATATGAAATCATCCCTCCACGTGATTTTTCCGTATATATTTTGGCTTATTGATTAATTCTTAGTATTGCTATTAAAATTACTGATCTTATTCAATATTAAAAAAAAAAAAAATTGTGGATAAAGTCAGCGTAAACATTATATTTTCTGTGATGAAAAATTACATATCCTGCGCACTCACAGAGAATACGGGATGCGTATTCCGGCCAGAGAACTCGGAAATTAACAGTATTCAGGTTCACAGATTCTCCTCAACTATAAGAGTTATATGCATCTGTTCATTTCTATAAAGATTTAGAATTAGTTCGGCTAACGATCTTACGTAGATCATAAATAATATAGGTTTTCATTATCCATTGTCCAAAAAATAAATCGTTCTCCAGTAATAGAAGTATTCAATGTACCAACGTCATTTGCATCTTATTGTTATATAGAGTATATCGTTAGATATCATCTGGAATTCGTGTATTATCATTCTACTCGGATATCTGACTTATTAATGTTATTCTAATATGATTCACTATTATATTTATTGATATATCTAATTATATTGATTTTTATGACACGTCTCTTTAGTATAAATTATATTTTTTTTTCTCTCCTCTCATTTTTATTTTTCTAGAATATATATAAATTCTCTACCAATTCTTCATCTCAGGATCTACTGGATATCCGAGTTTACTAGATTTCACGGCATATCTCGGCTTATCTCTCTCGTGTTAACCGTACTTTACATGTCATTTTCGGTCATCTGATTGATTTCAGATCTTATTATGAGTTTTATGCACTATTTATGATATTCTTTGTTCAGAGACATATATCTGTCATGACATGAAAAATGTTTTATATTCTAGCACATATGAAAGCACATGAGTTGTTTATTCTGAAATATATCTAGATAACCAGGATCCGGCTCCGGATACCGAGGATCCGCGCACTAGACCCACGTTTGCGTCTTCGGGTGAGATCTGACTTATAGTTTCTATCAGGCTATAATATGCTGAACAATGCTCCTCAACTGTTCCGCTTTTAATGTATTGACACTCACCCACTCACTTTTACTCTAACGAGATAAAAAGAGAAATACATGTATTTTGCTTGATGTTAAAATTATATTACGTTATACTTTTTATAGCGCATCGGCAATAGCGAGTTTCTACTGGTCCGGCTGCACTTCATGCTATGTCCTGACTCCGTTCCGCCGCTGTAAGTTTTTTTGCCACACACTATAATTAAACCATACGTTTATCCATGCTAGGATTTTGGTTCTTGTCATGAAATAATTTAACGATACACACAACTAGTAATCATTTTTCCGACATATATCTTCATACCAGACTGTCATGTTTTCGGGTCGCGTAACTCTTGGATTCCACGTGGCGATCAGGTTATGTATATCAATGCGTGTAACTTCTGCTCTCGCAGATCTTTACATGAGATAGAAATTTATCAGCAACTACTTTTGTAATAGATCACCGCACGTGGGCCATGTCTGCAATACTATTTTCAGTGTAAGCAGAGGTTATAACTCATAAATATATACTGTTCGAGCAGGTATTGTGAGGACAGCCAAATTGTCGAGATGATAGGTACGTCTACCGAGCTTCCCTGGCCATCTTGACACGCGCTCCATAGAGTCTTGTCGACTACACGCCTCCGAGACTTACTGGTTTTGGAGCCGGACTTGGGATGGGAATATCCGCACTATGTGGAAAATCTAGTGTAGTCGGGCTTCTGAGATATATAAATAAATATATTTGATCATCATTAAAAATGAATTATATATATTACATATAGAAATAAATTATTATCATCACCAGGTATCTGGCATTATACTCTGGCCACTAGCAACATAATCGCTCTTCTTCTGCTTCCGAGTCTCAGAGATTTTATATTTGAGTCTTCGTGCAACAATTGTATATATGACACTGTATGTCTCACATATATTACAGAACAGTATTAGATGGTGGTAGATGTTGTTTTATTATTATGAATAAATAATATTAGTACTATTTGTTGTTCATAAAATTATATATACATGTTTATTTGTTATTCGCATAAAGATCAGACCTGGGATTACTATCTTTGCAACTGTAATTGCATTTATATTTTATTAGTTCACTGAGAACTCTCATTCTCAAACTAAATTATTTTCAGTTAATCTAATTAAAACCATTATATTATGGAGATATTTACATTTATAATTTACACCGATATGTTTATATATCCAGGAGGAATTTTTCTATATTAATATTACGACGCTAACAATATACAAGTGATATATTGTGAAATTCTTATTGATATGTGTCTTTATAGTAGAGGGTCGAGGTTTCACGTTTCACTCATAACTTGTTAAAATCTTTTGATATTCGGATAGCATATTTTTCAATCATTCATCATCTATACACCTATTGTAATCTATTCAATCATATTTTAGTAATTTATTATCATTTTTTATAGAGGATTTTTAGGATATACATGTTTCTCTACTGGTTCATGTAACTTTGTAAGTTATTTTAGTTTTATCAATCGTTTCTCTTAAACTCACACTGCATGCTCACATACACGCTTTTGGGATGATTGATTTTTGATTGAACATCTGTGTTAGCTCTATATCTCATGCATCTTGACTCACAGTGAGAGACCTACAAAAGGAGGATTATTCTCGAGAATAGCATATTTATTAACTTACATATAGACTCTCAGTAGCTCTGACTCAGTGTAATCTGTTTATGTAAGCGCTATTTATACATATTCTTGAGTTCATATGTAATATTCACAAGAGAGCACAACTTCTATCTTCTCTATGTCATCTCTGAGATAAGATGTACAGATATGCTCGCACAGCAAGGTTATTTGGAGCACAAGTGGCCTGATCAAAGTTATTTTAATCTGTTTCATACGTAAGATTTATACTCATCATTATTTATAATTTGGTACTTCATATATTTGTTCATTTTAGTCTAAAAATCACATTCTCTTATTTTATTTCTTTATTCTGTAACCACTGCAGTCAAGGTCTTATATCTGGCATAATTGAGCATTAATGTAGTATTGTGGATTATGTTATTTTGGCTAGATTTAATAATTCTTCGAGGTTTCGATTTGTCTATTCTTCTATACTGTGATATCTGATGATGCCACTCATTACTCTATCAATTTTACGTTGACAAGAACCCTTTTATAGAGTTCTCACAGAATATACATGTGTGGTCGTGTAATCTGTTGACCTGAAAATATTAGAAAGTAGACTCACATACTGTGAAAGCTTTCGACGTTAGCGAGTTTTCACAGTAATTCTGTGAGTTATGCTGTATAGCTGTGCTTGGCTCAATAGATTTGGCATAGCTTTGAGATATATAGGTGGTGGGTCTATAAACTGATACTGCTAATCATGTATAGTTAGCAATTCTAATCTCACTGAATGATGTGTGTGCTGATTTGTTTACGCTAGTAATGTGGATTTCGTTCTAAATAACGTTCTATATTATTCAAGTAAGTTGCAGTTACACAATATAAATTGCGCTTAATATTCATTTTGACATTTATATAACCATGTTATACTTGTATGTCTTCTTCATACCTTTATGGTCTAACCTATTATTTATTTTTAGCTCATATACTACGGTCTATTCACATGATAATGTGTAATAAGATTAGTTATGAATTTTATCGTATCTATAGGTAGTAAATTATCATTTGTTCTGATTATATATAAATTCTGATATTTCTTTATTTTATAATACTTTAGATTTTGCTTAATATATTAGATGTAATTATTCGCTTGTAAATGCGTGGTGGATATATTGTTATTTAATTTTTTAAATGCGTATACAGATTTTTGATAAATAGTCGTGTAATTTTTTATTATTTTCGTCTCATAGTAATATATAATATTGATATATTCGTGTGTATAATATTATATCTTATGTTCCTGCAGGTATAACGCTATTTCTCTCAATATATGATTTAATGCACAAAGTTGTCTACTACTTCTGATGCTTCGAATTTGTTTATTATTTATTGTGACATTATCCTGCTTCTACAAAAACATATTTTGTATTACACTAATATTCATCATTGTTGACTTAGAGTAAACGGGATCTTCAGATCTCTGTTCAGTAAGCTCTCTCATTTTCTAATAACTTAGGTTTAGCATTTTGGAGATTCTTCTCTTGAATATTGCATAAAGAAAAAGCATAATGTGGTTCTACTTATTCCTTATGGGCTAGTTAACCAATTGCTTTCATTGTATATTGTAATTTTTATGGTTTGATTTTTTTATTAGTACATATCAAGAATAACAAGTTTTTGGCAATGATGAGAAAGGTTCACAACTAAGTTTACTGAGTTTATATATGTAGACATATAAGTTTTAGAGAGAGTATCGTGTTGAGAATATTGTACTCTTGTTCTGTTCTTTCTTTATTTTTTACATATGAGAGCATCGTGCTGAGTAGATGAGGAAAAGCGTCTTTACTCTTAAATGTGGACGAGTTAATTTGGAGTAATGTGTATTACAGTTAGATAGTATTGTGACCTACATGAGCCAACTGGTAGTGATTAGACTCGTTGTTCTTTGCATGATCTGTACTGACTTTTCCATTAACTGTGTTATTATTTCATATCGACAATGAAGTTACTTTATTTATCTTATAGAGTGAAGCAATATATTTCAGTACATGAGGTGTTTTATCGATTTTAGTTTAGTTGACATGTATTTATTTTTATAATATAATATTAAACTTAATAAACTATTAAACTATTAAAAATACTATATTTGCTTAGGTAACTTATTTATTATTAATTGTAATATAAAAATATATACATAATATACAAATTATATATATAACATATATTAAAAGTTAAATTTTGTGTAATATAAGTGGTAGGATAGAGAGTTTAATTAACTCCTCATTATAATAATATATAATATATATATATATATATATAATATATATATATATATATATAATATATATACTATATATATATATATATATATATATTATCATTATCTTAATATATTTAATATTATATATATATATATTAATCATCTGTATATAATAAATTATAAAAAATATATAAATATATATAAATATATATATATTATATTATATATATATTATATTATATATAGTATATATTATAATATTTAATATAATAATATACTATTATATATTAATATATATAATAATATATATATAAATTATATATATATATATATATACTATATATTATATTAATCTATATATATAATATAATATATATTATAATATATATATAATATTATTAATATATATAATATTACTATAGTATATATATATATATATATTATATATATATATATATTATAACTGTATATATATATATATATATTATATATATAAATTATATATATATATATTATATATATATATATATATATATATATATTTATATATTAATATAATTATATTATATTATTAATATTATAATAGTTATATATATATAACTATATATATTAATATATATATATATATATACCGTTATAATGTATATATTTATATAAATATATAATATTATACTATATATATATTATATATTATATATATATATATATATATCACATATATATTATTTACTATATATATATTAATTATTTAATATTATTATAATATTATATATTATATATATATATATAATTATATTATATTAGTATTTAATATTATAATATATATATATATATATTACTATATATATTATAAAATAATATATAATTATATATAATATATATAATATATATATATAATTATATATATATATATTATAATATATATATATATATATATTAACTATGTAGTAATATATATATTAAATAATTACCTTAATTTTATGTTACATTTCGTGCTGCATATAGGTAGCTACGGAGTGCCTTGTATTTTTGCGGCTCTCGACTCCGGCTCCGGAACTTATCACAATAGAGATCCCTCATATAAAAATATATTAATACAGCTCCATGTACTGGGGCTTTCTCTACATGCATAAAATAATAATAATAAAAAATCTATCAGACACTATTTAGTTTCTCAAAGAGGACAACCAATCCGGACTGCTGAGGAAGTTCATAAATTGGCGGAACTTCACGGCGGTAAAATTGGAACTCCAACTATGGGTAGAGTTATGATTCTAGGATCGGTGCTGATGTAAACTTCAGGCTCAGGAGCTCGATCAGGGATGGCTCTCTGATTTCGCCTATAGCAATATAGATAAATTCGACTATAAAACTAGATCAGTAATAACAGCAATAAGATAATGAGACGATTTGGTGCGTAGCTGTTGCAACAGAGATACAGTAGAGATGAAGTGATATGTGTAGTAAATTTATTCAATAGTAGTTATAAAGACTCTTTTACTCGCTTTAGGATATAGTAAACGCAATATATCGTACTTAATATAAGATAAAACAATATAGGTATATCGCCTATTTGATGATATGTCTTAGTAATATCAAAGGAGATGTAGAAATGAATATAGAAAAATGTGGACAGATTATGCAGAACTTCGCAAGAAAACCACTTGACAAAATCTCGAAAGACTTAAATGAATTTAGTCTCGATAACACTCACATATAAAAATGAGAGTAGAGCGAAGAGGAGGACTATATGTTATAATGAACTAATTTACATTTAGCACGGAGCCGCTAGAAGAGCTTTCTTCTATGAGGTGTCGAGATATCATCAGGATGCTGTACGGTAGCTTGAAGTAAAATATTACTAGTTTGTTTATCTCAACTTATCTAACAGATGGATTAATGACTTGCTTCATTGGTTGCACGATTTAGTACTGACTTCTGTTCATCTTTTATGTAAAATAAGTCCTTCCCCCAAAGTCTTAGTTATCTCCTCGCATCCTTCTTCACAGACTTACGCTAACTCACGGCGTTTCTCTTGCTTCTGTCTGTTCTAGGTATCTTAGCAGCAGTGCCACGCACAAGACTGAGAATTTTTTGTTCTAGGGGTCATAGCTCAGGTGTCCGATTCAGAGTACAGTGGAGGAAATTGACCATCTGTGTGACAGTTCGCATTGCACGATATAGCATTGAAAATAACCACATAACCAGTATAAATGACTTGCCCAAACCGTCTAATGCCGCGCAAACCATCAATAGTAACAATATCTTTTGACACCAATACTGCATTCATTATAACAAAATATTTACTAACTCGGCAGCCGCACCTGGCTCCAGCCAACGGTGCGTTGTGGCTCAACTCCGTACGAATCCATAACTCGACAAGAAGTGCGAATGTTTGCGTATGGACTCTTTTTCTCTTTTCTAGTTACAATCAATTAGCTATTAATCGAATAGCAGTACAGAGCATCTAATTCTAAGCTGATATTCACTATCAGAAATCCAGAAATTTGTATTTTATCGATAACGTACAAAAATTAGTATTCATCTAATTATTCTATATAATACAATATTTAGCCCATCCTCGGGGTTACCGGCCGTATTCGGCCAGATCATTTTTTATTTTTTAAATAATTCTCTCTATAAAATAGTGGACACGCACAAGATAGTGAGTATTTTACCGCGCACCACCCGATGTCCATTGGTTAGTAAAGGGGAGATGGACCCAATATAATAATCCGGGGATGAGTTACAACATCATGTAACATGAACACTCTTGACGCATCTTATACATTCGTTCTCATTATTCTTTTGTGCGATTGGATATACGTGATTCTGCTACACAGCTGAGATAAAAGAATCTGGCATTATGAATATTTTGCTCAGCTATGAACAGGATCCAGTACTTCATTTACCTTAACTGGCAGTCGACATTCAGCTTACCTGAGAGACAATCCGGCGCCCGATCGCTCACCCCTCTACTACTGAATTCCAGATTCGCACTCCTTTCCTCCATCCCGTCCTCTCACGACTTCTTCTGCTCCATATTTTTTAACCATTCTTATGCATATCTTCGATCTTATTACGGTGCGCGCGCTACTGCCGGCTCCGTATCCATGTTTAGACATATATTATATAATAATATCCTTGCCTATTAACATAATAACAAAAAAACGTCTTTGAGAACTAACCTTCACATCTATATCAATAACTGTGCATTAAGGTAGCGGCTATCGAAAGAAATTGGGATTCTGTATTTAGGACTGCGAATTATTTTTCTCTTCTCAAGTACTTCTATATCCTCCATAGCTTAATGCAAAGGTTTCATCCGCCCTTGTATGGAATACAATTCTCATATCTAATGGGGTGCTCTGAGTAATCACCCGTGGCTTTGGACGTGGTCGATGATATAAAATTCCAAAAGGCTTAATAAAATACTGTACTTGTATCATTTCCGTTCTCACTCTTGATACGTCTAATCTTTGGGCGCGATGTTGGTGCTTTATCTCTTTTCTATAGACTAATATCAACTGCAGTGGGAAGGTATATCGTAGGGGAACTATTATTCTAATCGTATAATACCACCATATATATATAACTTTTACCTATATACGCCCTCTAGTAGATATCAATATGGGTTAGTAGTGTCCTGCGCCGAGCTTTCTCATGTAGATAATTGTGTAACTATATCTCACACTCTCTAGTTCTCTGCGGTGCTTATCCTTCTTTACTCTGCCCACTTCTGCTCTGTGGAAATCTACTTTCCTATCTCTGTGTTCCTCATTAGCTGATAATTTCATCTCCTCCTTAAAGACTCTATAGCGTCTTAGTGCTCATACTGCTATAATTTTGACTCTAGCGATGAAATTATTGGTGTGCATAATAACTCACCTCTCACTTGAATATATGGAGCTACTCTGCCCGTGAGTGGTGGTGACTAATCTGTAATAAAAAAAAACTACTATGAAGTGGCTATCAGTCTATAGCGTAATCGATATAGATGAATAGTATTTTCTCTATATAGTTTTTGTGTTATACTAGTTTGCATTTATCTCTTTTTGTCTGTTTTTAGCTACCTTCCAATTTTCTCTGTATTTCATATTATGGCTATCACATATATATATTTCATATTTAGAGCGAGTATACCTCGTTTACTCTACTCCGCATAAACTATTCGTATACGTACTCTTCATTGCTTTTCTCAGTTTTTAACACCGACTATTGGATTTGAGACTGTGAGTCAGTCGCCTTGTACTGGTGTATATTATAAGGTTTCTCTACGTACGCTCAGGAGGCTGTCTGGATTCCCTTTGTTTGTCATAGGATGATGTCTTTTTCACTTTTAATGGGATCGCTGAATCTCGAAGAATGTCACCTTTTGAGCCAAATACGGCATAATGGTCCTAGTAATTTATCATCTGATGTCAACTTTTTATTAGTGTAAAATTTTAATGTTTGTATTTATGATTTAAATTTTTATTTGATATAATATATACTTAATATATATATATATATTATATATATATATATATTTATATATATTATAGTATATATATATATATTAATGTTATATATATATATATTATATATATATATTAAATATATATTATTTAAATTATATAATATATATTAATATATATTTATATTATTATTATTATATATAAATATATAATAATTATTATATTCATATATAATATATATATTATATATATATATATATATATTATATATATATTATTAATATATAATATATTATATATATATATATATTATATATATATATATATAATAAATATAATTATATTTATTATATATATATATATATATTTTATTATAATTATTATATATATATATATATATATTATTAACTATATATAATTATATAAATATACGAGGCCTTAAAATAGTATCCCTGAAAAGATATACTTTGAAAGAATAATAAATAGTAAATTGGATATTTATATAAAAAGAAAAAATGAATCAGCTGATATTAAATATTATAATGACATATTTAATAATCTATGAATTAAATATATGCGGCATTGGATTATTAGATTTCACTAAATAAATAATCATTAATTAGTTAATTATTATTTAATTAATTTGATTATTTTAATATATTATTCACTTATATTAAATCACTGAATAATATATATATACTAAATTTTTATATTATGATATTCTACAAAAATGTTCTATATATATTAATATTTATATATACCGTATATATATATAAATAGATCATTATGTACCTCTCTATAGTTTACTAATATATTATAAGAACCAGGATGAGCAAGCTCTAAGTTGTCTCTGGCGGTCGCAAGGTTTATTTCTCATTTATATCATATTTTGAAGATATGAAAGCTCATTAAGGGTTGTGTGACTTTGTATGCTATAACAACCCATTAAACAGGAGTCATGATTCGGAATATTCAGCCCTAACGATACTATTCGAGATTTACGTATAACATTGTGAGAGGTAAGTAATAATAAATACATTGCAATTGACTAACTTTATATGTATCATATAATTTTTATGTTAAATCTGTACATCAAATTTTATCTCTATAAAGTCTCAAATGAACCCTTAGTTTAACTAGTATTTTTCTGTACTTATAATTATATATAATAATTCATAATACTATATTTTATTCACATGATTATTTTTGCTCTTGTGCAGGTTCATTATATATAATCATTTATACCTTGCTATATACCTATATATATATATATATATATATATTACACTATATATAATATAATATATATATATAATATATATATATTATATATATATATTAGCTATATATTATATATCTATATTATATTATATATATATATATATCTATATTATATATATAAATATACTTAGTAAATTTTGTACTTGTAATATTTGGTAAATATGCTATATATATATTCAAGCTCAAGATTCTGACAAACATAAATTTTGCTTCGTGTGATTGTAAATAATAATTTAGTTACTTATGGATTTAATACCATTTTACTTGGATATATTTATAGTATATACTATTGAGTGAAATATATATTATTAATATTGTAAGTATTATAATTTCATGTCTGTAAAAAATACTTATTTTTACTAGTATATTATTTTAAGTATAAAAGGTAATAATATATATATATAATATATATATATTATTAAATTAATTTATGACACTTAGTTTAGTCACTTTAGTAAATATCACAAGATGAACAGGCTAATGACGTAGATATATATTATATAATAGACGAGTGGTGTGTGAGTGTGAAAAATAATATTAACAGTCTAAATGTCTTGGAAAATTGAGATATTTAATAGGAATGGGAAGGAATAAGTAATAATAGTTAAGTAGCATAATAAATTTCTGTAATGAAGCTTTATACTGCCGAAAACTACTACTGGGCATAGGATTGACTTTGTATAATAATGTGTGATAGTACTAGAATTATATTAATTAAATGTATGTATTTATAATTTTAAGTTTTATTATATATATAAGTAAATATAAGGTATATCAAAAGTTTTAGTATGTTATTTCATCGTTGAAGACTCATCTCTTGTATTATGATATATTATTATATATAATATACTTATATATATATATAATATATATATTCATTTTCAAATTAGCAAAGCCTCTTGTTAAGATTTTTGAATCTTCATTTTTTGGGTTATACCTAGGTGAAAAGTGTTACCGTGTCTATAAAGAGTTTCCGGTTTCAAAGGCGCCATTTCACTCGGGGTATTTCAATCTCTCTCTGCGCAGAATGAAATGGAACATTCGTAAAACAACATTACAATCAATGATAGTTTGCCTGATGTTTGTCGTTAGAAGAAAAACCAAGTTTTTTGAGAGTTGAATGTAGCAATCACATTTAGTCTTAGTTTTGATGTTGAAGACTTATTTGTAGAGATGTTTTGAATTACTTTTTGCACATTGAGGTTGGTGCAATGTGGAGGCCCTATATTCTAAGGTATAGTATTGTGAATTCGGATTTCAGTCCATTCGAAACACATGACTGATTGGATCGGTGTTCACAAACGCGAAAATGGTATGAAAGGTGCCTTTGAGGTTGAGGGCGAAAATGAGATGATAGGAAGGAAATTTATTTTGTGGAAGCCGATATGTCTTTTAAGTATACATTCTAAAACACTTTATGTGCCTACGTTAATAACCCCTTATTCCTGATTATAACTTAGCAGCTTTCAGAGTTTATTCGTACATTTCGTTGTGTTCTTAGCTTGGACCTTCAAACGTTATCTTGTTCTTCAAAGTGTTTTCAGAACTCATAATATTTACTATGTTAACTAAGGTTTTATTTACTTGTAATATTTCAGCACAAAAAATCATAAATTGTTACTCAAAGTAAACAAAAACATTAACGTAAACTCATTCATTTATGCGATGTTATTTACATTTCCTATCCTGTTAATATAACAGGAATTATACTTAGTATTTTTATTTACAATTCTTTCATTTTAAAACCATATTACAAAATCATAAAGCCTCCATAACTGTCTTAATTTCCTCAATTTGTTGAAAGTTGACAAACATGATGTAGACAATACAAGTGTTTGAACAATCTTCAATTCATATTCCAACTATTCTTCAACTATAAAACAAAAGAAAAATAAATAATTCCAAGTTTATTCTCGGTGAACAACCAATCTAAGTGTATAACTGATTAAAAAAAATATTTTAATCAAGCTTTAAAATACACCATGTTTCCAACGCAACCTAAGTTGATAACTAATAAAATTTTTATCAAAGTTAAATATTAACGAAAGAAACTATTTCTGATTCAACCTAAGTTGATTCAAAATATTTTATCAAGCTTCAATGTAAACCAAGTCACCAACTCAACCTAAGTTGACAAGTTATATAAATTATCAAAGTAAAATATTAACACAAGTATCTATTTCTAATCCAACCTAAGTTGATAAATAAATCAACCTGATTTCAAATGATCAATTTAAAACTGTCAAAGTTAAAGTTAAATCTAAGCAAAGTTAAACTAAATAATCAAACCTATTCAAAATTATTTTCTAAATCCAAACAAAGTAAAATCAAATTCAAACAAAGTAAAACTTAAAGTTAAATCCAAGTCAAAAATAATTCAAAACTAAATCAAAGTAAAGTCAATCTTTAAATAATTAAAAATGTTCAAAAGAACTAAGTTTATCAAACTCAACATAAGTTGCTAACTAAAATAATGCTTAAACTTGAATATATATTAACATGCTAACTCACTTAAATAACTGTTTGCTAAATGTAAATTAATCTACAAATAACTATCTCTTTAAATTGCAACCTAACTTTCTAACTAAATTGTAAAAATCACCTAAACAATAAATGCAACCTGAGGTGCTATCTAAATTATCAATTTATCAAACTCACTTAACTAATAAATGCAACCTAAGTTGCTAATTATATCAGATTCACTTAAATAATATATGCAACCTAAGTTGCTAACTAAATTATCAAATTACTTAAATGTTTATTTATTAAATGTAAAGAAAGCTAAAAGTAACTAACTCTAATATTTAAATAACTGTTCTATTAACTATAAACTATGGTAAATAAAATAATGTTTATAAATAAACCTGGCTTTACAACTTATTTATGAAAATTAAAAATCATAAAACCATATATAAATAAGCAAAGCTTTCAAAATGAACTGATTAACTATTCAAAATGAACTGATTAACTGAACAGGCACAAAGTGCCGTCATTTGAAAGAGACAAATGCTGAAACTACATCTACTGTACCTAATTTAAAATTTAAACAGAAAACACCTTAATTTGATTCATAATATAAAAATATGCAAGTACCTAAATACAAATAACATGGCAGTTTCCAATGGGTGTATTTATATCATCGTTTACTTAATACTTTACACGTTAGAGGCTCCGCCATTTAACTGGCTGTGAGGATCACAAATGAAGGTGCGTAGCACTAGCTATGACGCAGAAAACGCACCGAAATGCGTCTGAATTTTGACATTCTTTTCCTCCTTTTAACTGTCCAATCCTTCAGCTATGCCCCCAGAATGAACTAGATGATGAGTTTGGTAAATAGGCATATTCCTTTTTTTGGTAGAATTGAATGATAATGTATACACATAGGGATTTATACACACACATAATATATATAAAGATATATATATTTAATATATATATTATATATTATATAATACATGAGTATTATTTAACATAATATTATTATTATTATATAAGATATATAGAGATATATATATGAGTTATATATTGGGAGTTATAGTTATATAAGTATATGAGACATATTACATATATATATAATACATATTATTATTATGATATATATATATATTATATTATTATTATTATATTTTTATTATTATTGTTCCTACTTATTGTATAGCTCGCATAAAATAAATTTTTAAAAAAAAAAATAAAATTAAACGATCATAGCTCTCAAAAACTAAAAGGAAATATTATTTTGTATACAATTGAAACATTATTTTCTTGTTCTGATTTAACATACCTGAGATAACTCCTTCCTTTATTTCGTAGCTATGTTGACTGGCCAGAGTCAGCTCTGTTGGGCTTTTCCAAGAAAGTGCTGGTAATTATCAAAGTAGCAATTCTGGAAGACGATATATATAAGTGAGCATATATATATATTATATGCTAAATCTCAAATGATATTAAGGCTATGCTATGTATATATATGAGAGTATAGAGAGATATATATATATATATATATATATATATAAAGATAATATTAGAAAAATCATGGGTTAGCGTTTCCATCGACATAGTAAGGTCCTACAAAAACAAAACTAACTTTTTTGGAACTTATTTTTTATTTCATTGTAATCATATAGATTTCAAAATGTAATAAAGCTAGAAAAAAACTCAATTTATTTTTTGACACATTTGTATATCAACAATTCTTTTCACCTCTAAAAGTTAAAAGCTGACAATAGTTTTGATGTAATAAAAGAATGTACCTCTTGAAGCACGCACTACTTCAATATAATATTATATAGAATGCAAAAGGATTTTTATTTTTCAAACATTAATTTCTAGTTATTATTTATATTCATTTTTGTAAATACAGATTTCTAAGAAGTTAGGGAAATGCAACCAAAAATCAAACCAATGTACCTTATGTGATGAGCAAAATCAATAATAGGTTGATTTCGGAGGAAAAGAGTATCATACTGAGGATCTGGTCACCTTGTAAAAATCATACATATATTCTTTAATCATATGCCATCCCTAATAATTATAGTGCAATAGTTTTACGACCATGAACGTATTGAAAAATTTTGCAAAAAGCAAAAGAATTGAAAAGTTGAAAAATACATCTGGCTCCATCTTTTCTAGAAGAGCATTTATAAGTGGAGCTACTAAAAATATACTTATGATGCATTTTCTTTCAAAGAATGAACAGTTACATTACTATTCAGAACAAACAGCTGAAGTAGAGTAATGAAGTTCTAACGAAGCCTGAGAAAGACTAACCTCTTGGTAGCTTGCTTAGTGAATTAAACAACAACATGATATCTGCAATAAATATTACAAAAAAGGAAAATATGAGCAATTTTAAGGGCAGTTGATTTAAGTTGAGTGTCTTTGAAGATGATAATGTAGTTGAGTGGAATGACCTTGAAAATAGATGAAGAAGCAGAAACGTGAGGCTAAAACATATATTTCTCTGACCTAAATAGAAATGCTAGCTCGGGAGCTCGGGATTTGAGAATCACAGCAGAGATACCGTCTAGGCGATAGAGCTTTGTTGCGCCAAGGCTGAAACATCAACAATGCCTTTCCTGCCTTCTTCCACTCAGGGAACAACTCATAGCACAGCATTCTTAAAATTCAATTCCCTTTATGCGCATTTAGTGTTTTGTATTTCCTTCTTCCCTGTATCAAAAAATTATGCTGCTCTAATATTCTGTTAAATTTACTACTACTACTACTACACTACTACTACTACTACTACTACTACTACTACTACTACTAATAATAATAATAATAATAATCAGAAATAGTAATAATGAGTAATAATAATAATGTACTAATACTAATGTAATAAATCAACATTAATAATAATAATAAGGTAAATAATAATTATAATAATAATAATAAAAATTTAAATTAGAAGAAACTTACACTAAAGTTACTCTTATCCTTAACTGATAAGCAATGAGCTGCAGTTAATATGTACATGTTGTTAATGAGCGATCCTCCACAGAGATATTCATTCCCATTGTACAAAAGCTACTTCGCTTCAAGGGAATTCACCTTCCACTGCTTCTTCTCCGTAAATTCGGGGACGGCAGAATATTCGAGACTCGCAAGAAACATTTTGACACGGTGTAATCAGAACAATCACCACGTTTCTGTTTTTATTTTCTTCAATCAATAGCGGCAGGGTAGGTATATATATATATGGGTTATGAAGTATATATATATTGGTTACATATATATATATATGTATATGATATATATATATATATATATATATACATATATATATATGTATATATATATATATATAGTAATAAATACAACTCCAAAATGTATTCCATACGGGACTGATCCCAACCCCATAAGCAGATTTGAGTGCAGTATGGATAATCTGACTTGACGCCACAACTGAGCTGGTGCACAAAGAGTTTGCTGACACCTCCCTCTGGTGAATAAACCAACACCCGCCAAAGCGAGGAGATTCACCGGGCCCCCGCCCCGCACCGGGCGTAGGGTTAAACGAGCGGGCAATCGCGGCATGGAGGTATGAATACTGAACCGGGGATAAGAAATACACTTAACAGTTGACACCCCGGGAGTACGTATAAGTTCATTACCCTGGCGGGCTGTACTTTATTACTCACTGTTATGTTGCGTGGTACGTAATCATTAAGTATATATATATATATATATATATATATATATATATATTATTATTATATAGTTATTATTATTATTATTATTATTATTATATATATATATATATTATTATATATTATTTATATATGTATATTATTATTATAATATTTTATATATATATATATACGATCAATATTGCCCTTTGACTTTGGAAGTTATTTGGAAATTAAGAAATGTAGTCCTGTAGATTTAAAATTGAGCCGTTGCCCTTAGATGCTTCTTTCTCTTCTCTAGTTATTTTCACATAAAATCTTAATTTCTTTACTTCTCTATTATAAAATTATTTTAATTATATGTAGATAAATATCCCTTAAGTAATGTAATAAAGAATTATTTTTAAAAACCAAACAATTTACAAATGCAAGGATTTCAAACCAAAAACTGTTGCCGTTCCTGCTGACACGTAAGAGAAAATTTATCGTGTATATATATATATATAAATATATATATATATATATGTATATATATGAAAGTATA
Source organism: Trachelipus rathkii (assembly GCA_015478945.1). NCBI lineage: Eukaryota > Metazoa > Arthropoda > Malacostraca > Isopoda > Trachelipodidae > Trachelipus > Trachelipus rathkii. Next base: position 40,936 of record JABUQX010054627.1, read on the forward strand.
TAAGTTGGTTAAGCATATATATATATACATATATTATAGCAGCATATATATATATATATATATATATATATATATATATATATATATATATATATATAAGTATATATATATATATATATATAGTCTTCAGGGTCAAGAAAATTCCTCCAACCAAAAAATGCCAGGCGCAGATTGATAGAAATAGGGAAATTCTTAGTTAAAGAAAAGTGATCTGAATATTTTTAACAGTTTAATACATAAAAATTAGTACTCAATTAAGAAAATAACAAAGGGAATCTTTTCCAAATGTACCGCAAAAATGGATATTTATTTCCAATATATCTAATTAAACGCAGAAGATGGGGCTCTATTTTTCCGCCCCCGCGCGTGAGCCAACTTTAATGTTGCTAGTTTCTGGCTTTTTTTTTATTTCATAACAACTTGGAAAATTTTCTCTCATATAAAATTAAGGATCAAATTTTAGAAGATTGTTAGACCCTTTGTCCACAGATTTGTCCACGTAATGTCCTTCTTTTTCTTGTATATAGAGAGTCAAGAGACACTAAACTAAAGTCAGTTTTGTTCACATCTTACGTGGGGAGAGTTGTGTTTATTTTGCAAGAAATAACAGTGAAAATAAATAATTTTTTGGTAATATACAATATATATATATATATATGGTTTATGTTATTATTATATTATATATACATATATATATGATACTGTATCATTAGTATTAGTTATATTATTATTATTATTATATTATTATATATTATTATTTTTATTTCTTCTTATTATTATATTTTTGATTTGTATATATTATTATTATTAAATCATTATTATTATTATTATAAGATATATATATTATATATATTATTATATTATTGTTATTATTATTATTGTTATGTTGTTATATTATATACATATATTATTATTATATATATATACATATATATATATATATATATATATACAATATTATTATTATTACATAAAGCACAATATATGTATTAACTTTTAACTACAGAAAACAGAGAGAGAGAGAGATATAGAGAGAGAGAGAGAGAGAGAGAGAGAGAGAGAGAGAGAGAGAGAGAGAGAGAGAGAGAGAGAGAGAGAGAAAGAGAGAGAGTAGGTGTCTGTTTGTGCTCGCGCTAAATTTTTCAAAAGAGACCAAATCTTAGACACGCTTGCAATGACATTTTTTGTACTTTTTTTGTACGATTTCCTACAATACAATTTTATTTTTAGGCTTTTGCTTTGAGAATGTGTCTGAATGCACGTAATCGATATTTTAAAAATACTACAATTTATGCATATTTACAATACAACAAAAAAATTAGACACAACAGGTTTGAGCGTAAACATATCCGATTATGATATTTTAGGAAAATTAAAGTTAAAGTTATAATATTTCCTTTAATAGAGTGTGTCTGAATGCATGCAATCGATAGTTAAAAAAGTAATTTATGCACACTTACACATAAATATAAAAAATTCAATTTTACTCAGATTGGGTTGCATACAGCAGCAGCAGCATATATGGTTGAGCTGGTTATACATGCATATATGAGTATATATATTATTATATATATATTAAGATATATATATATATATATTATTATTTATACATATTATATATATACTATTTATATATATATATATTACATATACATGGGCTGGCTATACCCGCATCCCCTCCATGCCGTCTACATGTGAGCCGTCACTCATACATACAGCAGCATATAGAGTTATATATATATATATATATATATATATATATATATTATTATTATATATATATATATATATATATATGAGCATATATATATACATATATTATAGAGAGAGAGAGAGAGAGAGAGAGAGAGAGAGAGAGAGATTCAAATTTCTCTTTTTTTCAAATCTCATTCGTGCTGATACTGGGTGAATGAAAATTTCGTACCCGCGAATCCTTTCGTATTTTTCGCTCTGTACAGCAAGTTACGCACGCTTGGTCTAGTCCCATATATTATATGAAATATGAAGATCTATGTACGCCTATAGCTTGGAATTTTCTCTTAGAAACAGAGTAGGAAGGAAAATTTCCACATGACTATACTTTATTATAATTGTTATTACTAAAGTAGTTGCTTTCTTTAAATGTATTTTATAAATCATTTCCTATTTTATTTTCAAATAAAATTGTAATAATTGTAATATTCCGTTACCATTTAAATTTATTTTAAAACTTAAAAATGTTGGGTGGGAGCTACCCACCTCTGCCTACCCTCCTTATGTATACAGCTCCCTTGATATATACAGCATGTTATACATATAAGGGTTGCTGGCTATAAGTTATATATATGCTATATATATATATATATATATATATATATATATATATATATATATATATATATATATATATATATATATATGATATATACCGCATACTTTAACTTTTACATACTTAGCTTCGGAACCGGACAAGAGAGCCGTTAAGAGATTTTCATATATAATAAAAATATATTTCACATTAATTGAAATTAATTGTAGAAAGTAACTTTTAATGCTCATAAGATATCCAATGATATATTAAAAATTGAACTTTATTGTACTGAATATTATTTTTTTTGTATTGTATTATAAAAATCATGTAATATTTGATATTCTTAACATAATTAATTGCATTTTTCCTCTCTGAATTAAATTTATGAATTGAATTGAGAGTGAAAATAAAGAGTTTAAAAATGATATAGCCTATTTCGGGGTTGAAGCACAATATGATTGTGGTTGAAGCTATAAATATAGTATATATGGTATATATGTTATATATATATATATAGGTATATATATGTTATATATATATATATATATATATATGTTATATATATATATATATTATTATTATTATTATTATTATATGGGTTATTGTTGGTTACTATGTTATTATTGCTGCTATATATGGCATACATATATATTATTATTTATATATATATAAGTTGTATATATTGTTGGTTATTATATATATTATATGTATATATTATATATATATATATATATATATATATATATATATATATATATATATATATATATATATATATATATATATATATATATTATATGCAGTTTTCAACCGGCATTCACAATCACAGAAATGAAAATCAACTATTGATAATTAATTAATAAATAATGACATCCGGGGTGACATCTTCCTATGATAACCTTTTTGACTTTGAAAAGGCCTATGGTACCACATGGAATACTACCTGTCTCTTTATTCAAAGTATTAATTTTGACAGGTTTATTCAGTTCAGATGCTCATCAATTTTTTCCCGAAACTTTCCTCTGGAGGAGAAGGGTTTGATCCTAACAACTTGATTACAAATATCCTTAACATAGGTAAATTGCCGTATATGTTTACGTTCAGGCTTTAGGTAAAGATGGATCCAGGTTGACATATTTTGGAACAACATCACCAACTTTTGTTTGAAGTATTTCAGAGTAGAGTGACTCTCACCTATTTCATTTTTCACGATCAAAAGTTAAACGGGAGGGTATGACAAAAAAAATTATCTAAATAAAAATGTTGCACTTCACCCGATTATTTATGCCTTCGAAATTCTATATTATTGGTATTAAAAAAAAATGTTAACTCAGCTTTATATTCTGCCAATTTTTTCTTTTTGTTCAAGTTGGGTATAAATTCTTTTAGAAGCAGATTAAGAAAATTAGAAAATTACTTAGAAACACGTAATTTGAGGGATCTGCAACCAATTCTTCAAACAAGATTTATTCATTCCCTCAAATAGTCGATGCTAGACGGGAGGGAGGACCTAGAAAAAACTGATCCCCAATCTTTCTAGCATTTCCAACTGGTGCAGAGAAATCAAGGTTGTTTTTAATTCCCCAAAAACTCAGTTCCTTCATTTATCTTCCACAAAACTTTAATATCCTCTTTAAAAAAAGCCAAGCAAATCTTCTCCTTTTCTTAGTGCTTTTGGTACTTCATTTTCTCGTGATCTTCCTTGGAAGGATCGCATTATTTCTCTCACAGAAAAAAAAAAAAAAAAGTTTCTAAAAGGTTAGATGTTCTGAGGTATCTTCAAAATTTCTTGACACCACCCCAGTTGCTTTCTCTACGTAGGAGAGTTGTTCATCCTTGTATGGAGTGCTATATATCTAGGGTTGCTTTACTCGCACAACTATTCTTTAAAGGGTGCAATCGTAGAGTTTCGCCTTATTCATTCTTCGTCTACTCTTACTGACTCTCTCCAATCTCTTTCCTGCCAGCAAACTTTTGCATAATTCTCCCTATATTACCACTATTACAACATAGAATGTTCTTCGGAACAATCTAATCACATACCTCCTTCCTTGAGGAGAGCTCGTGCAATTTGACAATCTTCACAGGTTCATTGTTTTTTGTCCAACTTACTCCAGAACTAATTACTATGCTCATTCTTACATGTACACTAGCAGTTAAGTCTTGCAAATACCTACAATTATTTTTCCCCCTCTCCCCTTTTTATAACTTGCACACTTTCAATCGCAGTGTTTGAGTTCATGTCAGCCGTTGATTGCACGACATTTGATTTGAACTTCCTAACTTTGGTGGATTTCATGTAGACCTCCGAACTTTCCCGCTAGAGTAGATGAAAAATGTTTAGGTCTGAGTTGGGCCAAGAAATGATGAGACCATGGGGCAAAAAGAGTTACACAAGCTCTCATGAAAGGAATAAATGTGCGACTAGAGAATTCAGAAGAACATTTTCCTTTGTAAAAGTGAAACTATAAATGAGAGTATAGCAAATATTTGATGCTCAGAAAGGTACTGAAAAGAGCGGTGAGAATTTAATAGCTGACAAAGCTAAAGACGAAGAATCCTCTCTTTTCAAGGAAACCATATTTGGGTGAAATCACCCCAAATATGCGAAGCATTCTCCATTTCAGATGGAACAATGCTCCTATGTAAATCTTAAAATTGGGGTGGCGTGAAGAAGCTCTGAAGGCTTCTAGGAACACCACATACCAAAGTATTTTCGTGAGTGCAGCAATGTGATTGCTACAAGAAAGACCACAAGAAGAGGAAATACCAAGTATGTTAAGGACAGTTGATTGTTTGATTTATGTAATTTCAAAGATGGCAATAAAGTTCTGGGAAAAATTATATCGAGAAGATAGAAAAGAGATATAATTTTTTCAAATATTGTAAATAATTATCACATCCCTTTCCCAATTAAACATAAGGAGCAAATAAAAGTTCAATTACCCCAAGGCTACCTACCATCCTAACATAAGTTAATTGCTGCATGGTGGAACGCTATTTAAAATGACGGCAATAATGAAAGGTGGAGTTGTTGGTAAGGTAGTGGATAGAAGTTGATGAGACAGAAAAATTTATTAACGAAAAGTTAAAAGGAAAAGTTGTTGATACTACCGGCTCCCGAGGAACACCTCTATTGATAGATACAAAAGTTGGTTGAGTAGTCTTTATCAGCAATAGTTGCCATAGAACGAACAAAGAGGAAATCAAAGAGGAAGCTACAGCGAGATTGATAGATACCGAAAGATAGAAAGTTAAAAATCAAAACGTTTTCTCAGATTTTATCGAAAGCTTTAAATATGTTGAGAGAGAGAGAGAGAGAGAGAGAGAGAGAGAGAGGAGAGAGAGAGAGAGAGAGAATCGAAGAGAGAGAGAGAAGAGAAGAGAGAGAGAGACGCAGAGAAAGAGAACCACGAGACGAGAGAAGAAGAGAGGACAGGAGAAGAGAGAGAAGAGAGAGAGAGATTGAGAAGACAAGAGAGATCTAGAAGAATAGCAGAGACGAACAGTAGAGCAGAGAGAGATGACGAGAAACGAGAGAGAGAGAGAAAAGAGAAGAGAGAGAGAGAGAGATGACGAGATAACCAAGATGAGAGACGAGAGAGAAGAGAGAGAGAGAGAGAGAGAGAAATTGACGCGAAGACAAAAGTTTTAATTCCCAACAAAGATTCCCAACCTAGGGTATGCGTATCCATGTGGATACTCGAGCACAATAACAAATAGAACCGGTTATCAGGAAGAACGTATGTGGAAAATAACATTGGTAACGGAAAACGAAAAAAATATCAAAAAATGAATGAATAAACCCACACACCATTAATCCTATTTCGGGATTACGCATATGTCCTCCCCTCATCATTTTAAGAGCATCACGATAGAACGCCTTGTTGGATAATGAATGTTAATTATTATAGACATTATTATTACAATAATTCATTTAAGTAAATAAGTTGGTTATGTCACAAGGTGATTTAAACTCAGTAACGTTTATTTGTTTGATGTTAGAACTATTGTAAAAATTGTAGACATAGAATTGCAAAATCAAAAGAATTAAAAAGTACTCATATAAGTTGTCACTTTATTGAGTCTTCATTGATATAAATTGTAAACATCCACCCTAAGAAACATACAGAAACAATCTATCAAACATTTTGGCATGAAGGGAATTAGGGGAGGCCTAATCAAGGGGTACGGGAAAGAAAAAATGGGACTAGTCCAAATGTCGACAGGGAAAATGGTCGACAGCATTTTGGTCGACAAACATTTTCTCCTACTACACATTATTCTAAATCGTAATCCGATTAGAAGCAGGCACCCTCGATTATCATAAATTAATATATATACTATACCCTAATAATAATAGGTATACTCACTCTTATATCACAATCCAAAATAATTATATATATACCGGAAACATACAAATATACTTATATATATATATATGATATATAGAATATCCTTATAGTAATAAAAGAACACTAACACACCTATATAATATCTAGTTATTATATATAAAACAAAATCTAACACTATAGGTAACCCTATAGGTTTAGCCCTAATAATATAAAGTATATAATATCACAAAATATATAACCATATACTATAAATAGCTTACTATATATTAATACATATAAACACAATATATAGGATATAAACTATTTAGTGCATGGACCGGGATGTTCAAATTTGACTGTGCGCGCCATGCGGAATGCGGATGCGGAAAGTGCGGATCTTAGTAGAGGGGATGAGGCATCGGAAAGTGCGGACCGCTAAAGTATGTTGAGGATGCGAATGCGGATGTTTACTCTTTATAAAAGTTTGAATAAAAAAATAATTAACTATTAGTATATATATATATCATTATATAGCTATATATATATATATATAAATAATATATATATAATAATTAAATATATATATATCATAATATATTATATATATATATATATATAATATATAATATATATAATATTATATATTAGGGGTCAGTGTACAGGACCCACCACGACTCACAGAGAAGCGGCCATACTGGGCTGAAAAAATCAAGCACCATGGAGGGCCCAATTCATAATATATGTTTCAAGTATGTCACTAGGGAGATTTGGATGGGGGAAATGAATATTTCAGTCAGTCAAAGAAAAATAACATAAAAACTACATAAAATTATACCTTTTTATTATAAATAGTCTTAAGATTATATAACAAAATCAAATGTTATAAGAATATTCATTTCTGAAGATACAAGAAAATAGAGTACTAGCCTAAAGGTAGGGAAGATATGAGATAATCTTTTTCCAGAGGTGTATTGAACCGTAAAGTAGAAATAACGACGACGAATAGGGTCCAGATGGAACAATCTATGAAGTATATGGGCGAACGATTGAGGGGGTGTAAGGCAACTTACAAAAATTTGCATAATGGGAGGAGGGTCCTGTGACTATATAACTTGAGTGATATTAGTCTTGGCCAATAACGCAGGCGTGCAAATATCACCTCGTGTAAGCGTTTCGTCTGTGGGAGGAAGACCACTTACCATATTCGGCTTTATGTTTCATGAGTTTCCGCTCTACTATCGCTCTTCCAGCACTCTTCAACAAAGATCGAAAGTCTTGTCGGAGAGCAGGATAGTAATCAGTTGATGGAAGGCAACCTTGTCGAATGGACGGTCCGCGAGGTTACCCTGAACAACTTCGAAAAGAGGAGATGGCCATTTTGGCCTCTCTGTCAGCGATTTCATGCAGGTTACCCCTTAAAATAACTTTGTTCTTATGGGAATGGATCAGGCGAAGAAATTGTTCGTTACAGGGATACCATTGTGTTTTAATAGAACAGGGGATTTAAGTGCTTGTAGACGCAATATTGTTGCTGAGGCCGATATCTGACAATAAAATGACAAAGAGTATCCTTGGTTAAGGATTATAAAATTCGGACGAAAAAGGCACATCATTAATAGCCATTTTTCTGACCCCGTAACACATTGAAGCAGATGGGAGGTATGGGAAGGTTACGGTTCAGGAAAGACAGACAGGAGCGCCCACCACGTCCCCTGTAATATCAGCAGCCCTTCAGTAAACACTGGAATAAATTCAATCATCGAACTGTCGGAATGAGATCAGGAACTGATGCTTTTAACAGCATCGGAGGGCTAGTATTATGGAAGAGAGTCAGAGCCACAGCAAATGGTGGTAGCGGGAAATAGCCCACAGGGGTGGTTCCCTTCATCGTAAGAGAAAAAGACAGCACCTCTTTTGCAAAGGATGTTAACGGAACATCTAGGATGTTTAGTAAACAGTGTTTGCAAGATGGACCAGTTAATTGTGGTTCTGAGTAGTCTCCGCTGGTAAATCGGTGTCAGAGCAGACAGTATTGGGGTTTAAAACGAAGATAGAGTCACATAATGTGTATTCTCTTTCGGAGAGAGAGTGAGCAAGAGAGTGGACATCATATTGGCTTCAACTTCAAGGAGCTCACCGGGGGATGCATCGGAAAGGCTCCAGTGGAAGATTTGAGATCGCGCTCGATTTATTGGGTGGGAAAAAAAAAATCACCTAATAAATAATAGGAATTATATATATATATATAGGTTAAATAATATATTAATAACTTTACTGATATTGAGTATTTAGTTAAGATAATGAGATAATGTGATAGGTAGGACTACGTTAGCCTTATATATTTCCTCCTAATAAGTATATAGTCTCTAGCGAAAATATTGATTTCTATAGTATAATAGTCTTCCCATGGCTACTTTATACTTTCTATTTAGCTCTCTACTGCGCATCTTAAGAAATTGATATACTTAGTATATCATTTATACTATATATATTTAGATACTATATACATATATAATGAATGGAGTGAGCAGTATACTACTATACACTATAATAATAATTGTGATATATACTAATTAGTGTGCATATATAAAGATTTCTATATATTATATGAGTCAGCTCTCAGTAGCGCATATCTATGACCATTGTAGGCTCCTATGACATGATCGTAAAGTACTAAATATATATATATATATATATATATATATATATATATTATATATATATATAGTCATGCTATATATATATATATTACTTAATATAATATAGTGAATGACTTATATAGTATATATATTTTTAAGTATAAGATATATATAATAGAGTGCGTAATACATTTTTAATAGAGGATTTATACTCAGCTTAACGACTTCGTATATACTTATTAGCCAGAATAGGATACTTCTAGCATAGTTTATAGCCGTTCTTCTCATTATTACTATTTAACGAGTCAGTGAGTGTGTGCCACTCCGTCTACTTCTTTAGGTCCAGACTAGATCGCTATGTCCGCTTAGTCCGTCTCTTAGACGCGGACTACCTCTCTCTAGTAGGTGGCAGACATAGCGGAGATAAGAGTGCTTAGTCGTCAGGAAATTTAGCGGTCTTTGAGCACCGTGCTTAGACTCAAAAAAAAAATCCAGCACTTTGCGTCTGCACTCTTGACTTTGAGCGTAAGAATAAAAGTAGGTAGTTATTACTTATTTTTGTAATCTCTTATTTGTTTTCGCAGAGACACTTAAATAGCAAATTTTCAAACATTATCCTAACGAGTATTTAACTTTAGTAACTAACGTCACATATCTGATTGTTTATATAGATGAGGCTAAACCTTACAACATCCTCAGAGGAGCCTAACTGAGATCTTCAAACAGACTTGCCTAATATAAGCCTATCCAAAATATAAATCACCACTCAACATTTAACTTGATATTTATTAGATCGAAATGACTGTCTTGATCATTACCTTCATCGTGTCAACTTTAACCTTTTTCAAACCATTATCCTCTGTAATATATAATCCAATATCTATACTCCTCCAGAAACTCATCTGCTCTAAAAAGCCAAATAGTTGGTAACTTATTCTTTGTATAGATATAAGTTATGAATATGAACTAAGTAATAAGATAATATAATGGCTTACTTTAGTTATAATGCAATATCCAATATGATTTTTAATTTATAGCTGACATCTGATAATATATAAATGAAATACTCTTTTGAGGGTCTACTGTTTATCTTGAACTATAAGTCTGAATGTGAATAATATATTAGGAAGCATCGCAAGATACCTATTTCTTTTGAGGCTATTCATAATCTGTTAATATATAAATGGGTTTACACAGAATTGATTAATATATACTCATATTTTTATAGTAATACTATAGTGATAGTAGTGATATTATTTAGACCACCATATAGCATATTAATCTCACCGTTTTAGGTATGAGTTTATGTATATGTAGGTCTCCAAGGTTAGATTTATATATGCTGTGATATATATAAGCACCATTATTCTAAAGTAAATCTCAGTAAAGTGATAATACCTGAACCTTATCCAATATATATATAATAATGAATAGGATATATCATACTAACTACTATAGGTAATATACTGATATATATATTATCATATGTACTATATTACATAGAAGGTATTATTAAAGTAAAACTTGATTTAGATCTATATATTGATCGCGTCTTTTAGCACTAGAACTTGAAATTAAATAGTATATAGTGAACCTCTTACCGTAAACTCCTTATAAATAGATATTGAGCTATACATTTATCTCACACTCACATTGGGTTAGTATTTATCTTATCTATCGATACTTACATATGATACTTAGTCAAATACGTGGGAAGTATTATACTATATATAATTTATCCTCTAGCCTGAATCAATAAGAATATATAATCTAATAAAGACCTTATATATATAGATAGATTATGTTATCACCATCATAATATACCGTTATACGATTAGCGATACTATCCTCGAGCCTATGCATTTGCGTTTGCCAAAATTAGCTATACCTGACGTCATGATCGTGTGTACGCGTGCTCAAATCTTTCATGGATTCTACTAAAATCTTTGCAATCGTAGATTAGATAAGACTAATTTCTTCTTGGTCTACTAACTGTGTGGACTAGTCCCTGTTGTAGAGTCTAGAAATGTCAGCAACAATGGATCTCTCATGTAAATTATGGTGACTAGGGCGACCTAAATTAGCACTGTATCAAATGCAGATCTGACTGGTATAAGCTGATATCCTTTACTAATAATATCTCTACTCAGCGCCCATAGTGATCAATCTGCTCCTCTTTGTGCGACGACGATAGTGTGCACGACTTAGTGGTTAGACGTGTGGTCTTATATTGTGAATACACTTCACCCATTGTGTCTGCATGCATGCCACTATGTGCAGCATGATATTGGTTCTGAGTGGGGATCATTTTTGAGGGCAAAGAGGTCAGCCTTAACTGCTTTAATTTTGAGACCTAATCTTTTTGAAGGTAATATGGTCATCTCTTGTTCGTTTTTGAACGCACAGGTGTGAGGAAAATGGATATATCTTGAGCTTATTGAAACCCTATTTCTTCTTACAATTGTGGTATCATGATTCCTATAATCATACCTAAATATCCCTCTATATTGTAGGAAAATACTTTATTAGCTAGTTATATACTTTAGGTAGTGTGTAATATTAAAAAACCCGTATTTAGTAATTCGCGCATCTATTTAAATTAGAGTGAGAGTCAAGAAAAACGCTCAGAGCCGTTAAGAGGCGGACTTAGCTGATATGTGCGTGTAACGGTGTTTCGCATGGTTGAATGCTGAAATAGTGCGGAGATAGACAGCTACGCGCGAGAGTTCACAGTTTTGTCTCGGAAGGAGTGCGAGAGATGTGCTAGCGGGAAAAAAAGCTATGATCCCGTAGAATGAGCGGGGCGCCCTACCTCTGATAGTGAACTGAGAATATCACTCTCCGCAAGTGATACTCAGCTTATATAATGACCTCACTCATCAGTAAACTAAAAATACTCTCAATCTCCATAGCGTCCCTGTTATCGGGCGCTCACTCAATTATAAAATAAATAATAAATGTGATGTAGGTATACTCATATGGTGAAGGGGAAGTAAGCTGATTCAACAATAATACGGTAATTATGTGACTCTTATTCCTCCATCAATATATTATATTTGTGAGTGTAAGAAATATATATGATTATGAAATAAATTCAATAAATGAACAATAACATATTTACAACTACCTTCATAATAGAGTTATAGCTTATATGTCCTTAGATGGATTTTGATAACATAACTTATCTAAACTTTGTAAGTATACTCAACTACAAATACGTTGTAGTATAGTATCGAGTACATTCGAAATTTAATAATATTCTTAAACGTATTAAGGGTATGTATTCGCTGTGATACTGTGAATGAGTATTATATTGATCAGAGTAGAGATCCACGAACACTCATGAGCGGTGTATAGAATTTCATCTCAAGACGCTCAGATATTCTTTCTTATCTTTTGTTATACTTTCTCTCATTATCATTATAATAAATCGTTTTATATTTGGTTGTAATCTTGTCAGGTTGAGCGTAAGCAACATTCTATTATTAATTTGAAATTCATTTACATTTATGTGATACAAAATAATAGATGAGTGAGTTGATATTAATACAAAATATAAATAATATACTACGAGATAAAATTTATATAAATACTAATTCAGATACGTAGAGACAAGCGTTGACTGTGTGTACCCAATCGTAGTCGTCGAGTAGCCATAAGTTAGAAAGTGTTCTCCAAAGTGTTCTCTTGATACACTCCCACTGGTAGCGAGTCCCTGAGGATCTGAAAGCCATTCCATATAGTAACTGATATATAATCTCATCTGTCCGGCTCGAATGTTGGGTCGTAATAATATCGATATAACATACTAAAAGATTAGTCAAAATAACACGTAGATCTGTTATGTTGTCATCGAGTTAATAGACTCTCCATCATAATGCGTTAATGATTAATTTTTAATATGGGTAACAAGAGATGAGTGCGTAAAATTTAATAACTTAATATATAAGTGAGAAATTAATTATAAACGAGTTAACGTCGAGCCATAGATTTAATAACAGGTGATTTGTGGTGATAATGATAATAATAATACAGTTGTTTAATATTAGTTGAATGAAAATTTAAGATTGATAATAGTGGTATTTATAGTGTATAGATATATGTGAAATATTCTCGTAATGGCGAACAAATCTCAGCCATATTAATATTAAAACATAGTGCAGTGATAGTGATAGTAGTGATAATGATTAGTAGATGATAGGTGATAGTATTAATATTACTTAGTAGTAATATCTTTATATTTTGTATGAATATATATGTATGTTGTATGTGTTATAATATCTCATTCTGCTTTTACCATAATGTGGATATATGTTAATTCTTAAGCTCGTGCTTATTTCAGTAAGTCTATTATTTATCCGTCTTTGAGTTGATATGATTATCTATAATGCAGTATATTCAATTACATACTATTATTTTATTCTCTTATTTCTCATATATTATATCAGCGCCGATGAGCTCAGTGTTAGAGCACTCGTGCCCAACTAGCGAGGGTCCCAGATGATAGTGTAAAAACAGATGTTAAACGTTCCTAGTATCGCAGATCTCGTCGGGTGAGGTGAAATGTGATAGCTAATCTCTCCTTGGCTGTGAGCGGACTACTCGTTCTCAATATGAGACGCTTTAGAGATGAGTGACCAGCCTCCTCACATATGGGATCTATGCCTCCTGGACCGTGATTTGCATCGGTTTATCTCTGTAAAAAATAAAAAATTATGGAGTATATATGGTTTATTACATATATATATATGTACTCATTAGTATATAGTTTATATTATCAAATATCATAGGTAAGTTTCTAA
>JABUQX010054627.1:60000-80906 GCA_015478945.1 Trachelipus rathkii
AATAATAATAATAATAATAATAATAATAATAATAATAATAATAATAATAATAATAATAATAATAATAATAATAATAATAATAATAATAATAATAATAATAATAATAATAATAATTAATAATAATAAAATAATAATAAAATAATAATAATAATAATAATAATAATAATAATAGATTTAGATTGAAAAATGAAGAATAATTTAATATTTCTCTTTTGAAGAATCTTTAAACATATACTGTAGAGCAGTAGTGCCCAACCTTTAGTCTATTTCGAGCAAATTAATAATTTTGAAATTTTAGGCGAGTCACTATATATATATATATAATTATATTGATATATATATATATATATATTTTGAGTACTATATATAATATATATATATATATTATACTATATATATGATATATATATATTATTTGAAGTTTATTTTTAATAAAACGTGGCATGAATCGTGAATAACGCCGAGCCGCTAACAACATTAAAACTGCACGCAAGCAACATGTTACTCGCCAGCTACGGGTGGCACCACTTCTGTAGATGTAGAAAGGCGAAATAAATTTTATTTTTGAAACAATTTAAAATTGATTAGATACTTTAGTCATTTTTTCTGACTTTTCAAATTTATGGTCATTTAATAATATATAATTGGAAGATAACTTAAAAACAATACGTTGACCTAAGATATAATACTTATATATATATAGTGATGATATAATGATATTATATATATATATATATTATATATTATATATATATATAAATAGGATATATTTATATATTATATATATATATTATGATATATATATATATAGTAATTTATTATATAGTTTATATATATATTGAGTAATATATATATATATTATATATATATATATATATAATATTATAATATATATATATATATATATTAAATATATATATATATTATATATATATATATATTATATATATAATATAATATATATATAATATATATAATAAGAAATTATATATATTATTATATTATATATTATTACTATAATAATAGATATATTATATATATATACATATATTATTATATATATATATATATATAGTATATAGTATATATATATTATATAATAGTATATATAAATATATATATTAATTGTATATAGTAGTATATATAATTTATAGTATTGAATGTAATATATACTATATAGGTATATAATATAATAATATATATATATATATATAATTATATATATATACGGTAATATATATATATATATTATTATAGTATTTAATATTATATATATATATATATTATATAATAATATATATATATAAATATATTGATATATTTAATATAATATATATTTTATAATTATTATATATATATATATATACCGTATATATATATATATATATATATATATATATATTTTTCTAATATATATATATATATATATATTATATATATATATATAATATATATATATACTATATTATATAATATATATAATATATATATATATTATATATATATATAAATATTAATATAATTATATATATATATATATATATATAATATAGTATATATAGGCTATTTATGAAGGGTTGACTCCAGGAGCGAAAATCAAAAATTAATGTATCGTTATTTTAATAATTTTAGAGTAAATACATTAAATTTTTGGCCATCGTGGAATGGCTAGGAAGGGTGGCTGAGTGCAATTTAAAATTCGTTGGTGGATGTAAACGATAATTTTGAGTGCGCTATCTACATGAGGGTATTTGTTACTTGTGTTAATGTATAAGTAGTGAGACTATGGTCTGAAATAAGAGGTATAGATCTAAGTACAATGCGCTTCAGAATGGACAATCTTATTGGCTCGTTAGGCTTTGAGAAGAATTGATTAAAATGAGGAATGAACGTATTAGAATTATGTGGTGTGAAGAAAGGGATAAATTAGAGAATAAAGGAAAGTACGTTGAGATGGTTTGGTCATGTGGAAAGGATGGATGATAGTCGGTTGGTTATGCGGATGTATAGTGGTGAGTGAGTTGGGAATCGATCGGCTGGGAGACCGAAGAAAAAGTGGATTGAGTCCGTAAAGGAATGCCTGGAGGAGAGAAATATGAGTTTGGCCGAGGCTAGAAGAAAAGTGCATAATAGTAGTGAATGGAGGGGTTTTGTGAGGGGGTTATGGTTGTGTGGCCCACCTGGCCAAGGGATGAACCCCACATTGACGAGATGTCGTAGTGAGGGTCCATCGCGGTTCCTTATGCTCTCTACTTGAAGCTCTAGGGGTGGATTTTCTGACTGCGACGAGTTCTCACTAAAAGGTATAAGGGGTGCGGTAAGGTAGGGCTTTCTTTTCGACTTGTTTCATATTCTTCCACTACTGTTCTGTTTCCGGTGCATGTCACGCACCTTATCCCGAAACTTGGGAAAGAAGGTGGTGTTATATATATATATATATATATATTATATATATATATATATATTATATATATATATATATATTATATATATATATATATAATTTTAAATATGATTTATCTCTACTTATTCTGACTGACCCGGAAACTTGTAAAATTGAAATATATTAATAAGATTAACAAATACAATGAGATATCAAATTTGATATGACAGTCAAGTTATTATTAAATTAAGGCAAACAAATGACCACAATAATTACCTCTTAATTTTATTCTTATTCTGAATATTTCACCATCTGAACATCACACCAACGTGTTACTTTCGAGTATGAATTTTAGGAGTTATAAAGATAGAATATTCAGTAAGAGAAATAGATAAAGATAGCAAAGTCAGGGAAAGTTTTCGAACTGAATTGTACTGCTCTTTACGTTGTGAATCTGAATTTTGAGAATACATTTACCATAACAAATACGAAAAGAATACTGCGCTTTCTTTCAGTTGTGTTTCTCTCAACACAATATCTTATTAAAGTTATTATAATAAATATTAAAAACAATATATATTTAACAAATATATCCACATGAATATTCCTTATTAATTCTAATCAAAATTACAACTTTACTTGGAGCCAGTCCTGAGAAGAAGAAAAAAGAAAACAAAATGAAATTAACGTACATACCAATTATGGACTGATACTGATACAAAATTAGCAAGGCCCCTATCGAGTAGAGGTCCACAACATACCTGTAACTAAATCAAATATATTATACTTTAACCTTTTTTCTTTTTCACCCCCTAATTACATCCTAAGCCCTTTCTTAACTCCAACAAATATTTTCGATTATTTCTCTTTGTTAACCCATCGGCCAGTTGCAATCTGGAGTTTACCCACTCCACCGATGTAACTACTCCTCCATCTATTTTTTCTTTTAGTTTAGCAAGTTCGATCCTAAGTATCCTATTTTTAACGCCTTTGGTGGAATTAATACTATCTCTCAATGATTTGCAATCCGTCATTGCTACAATGTGTATTTTGTCCTTTTTTAGGGTTAACTCCTCCCACAAATACTTAATGTATTCCCCCCATTCAATCGCCTCCACCATGCTTAGGGTTTCTGCTGATAAGGTGGAACTCACTATTCTTTTGGCCACTTTGGATTTCCATAGGATAGGGCTAGTATTTCCTACTATGTCTTTAACCCTTATACAGTACCCAATTTGTGTTCTGCCTCCACTTATGTTCCCGAAAGAGGCGTCCGAGTACACCTCCAATCTCAATCTGTCCTTCTTTAATTTCGGAATCCTCAAATGAATCTCCTCTCCCATAGCCCTCTTTGCTACTCTGATAAGATCATTATAGTTTGATATTGTGGCCTCCTTCACGATCACACAATATTACCTGTCCCAAATAGCTACATCACAAACGTTCGACATCTCTACGCCTCGTGTTCTGAGATGATAAATAGAATTATTTCAGCTTCTCCCAAAAGCCCAATACCCTATTATACTTACAGTGGGTCATTTCTTCCTCATTGAGTTTCTTCACACTTCCCTCCCTACCTGTCTTACTCTGTCTCGACTTTTTTTGTGATATACCTAACATTTAGTATGCTAGATTACTCCTCCTCACTCTCGCACGAAGCCAGTGATATAGTCGTACTATTTATTCTTTCCCTTGCGTCACTACTGTGATCTAATATTCTCTAGGCTCTATTAAAATAAAAAACTCCCACTTTCTCTATGCCCACAGTTAGTTTTTCTTTATTCTTCTCAGAGACTGGTCGCTCCTTACTTTGAGACTTCTTCTCCATGCCACCATAAATAAGGTCTCGAAACATTGAATGGCCCATTATACCGAGAGGTAACTTCTCATCTCTCCTTCGCTCACCATTGAGACCGTAATCACTATACAGCGGATCTTACTTCTTACGCGATGGTTTACCCTTCCTAACTACACTCCTTCCAACTATTTCACACCATTAATTGCTTCCTAACGAGCACCGCCCGGAGCTTTCGCGGGTACACCAATTACTTGAGCTTGCATACTTTTTAAACATAGACAGTTTTAGTGACATACCCAACAAGTTTGTAATCAACCAGGGATATTTGGCCACTTTCTTGTCTGGTTTTCGAGTCACCCTCCAACATTTATCTCTCTCATTAATCTTTTGCCCTGTAACATTAAGCAAGATTTGTGAAAATGTCTAGGACATAGTCTTTGACAAGGTCTGCCAGTCGCATTTTCGTATAAGATTGTAGTCACTCCGAATAGAGCAGTGAGAACAGGGATTTGCCTTCAGTCGCTATCTTGAAACAATGTCGGCGCTTCTTTTCTCTAACAACTCCTCTCTAACTCGGTTTCTCCACAGGCCTTTCTCTCTACCATAATTACCTTTGAGAAAACATTTTCTCTTCACACGTCTCCTCTCCCTTGCCACTCTCTCTCGCTTCCATTTATCGCCTTCCTTCTTTTCTTGAGATTATCCATCTCGTCCTTTCTTAAAACTATTAAAATATATTTCATCTGTTCTCTATCCCTATCCTGACAGAAAGCGTGCGAGAGTTCCTCTTACAATAACTCATTCAATTCTCTTTCCACAAGCTGGTACATCCTATCTCTCTCTACGCTCTATAGAGCTCTCTTCATACTTCCTTCCCTATATCTAAGATTCAACTACTGTTCCAAATGCTAAAAATATGCTCTCTCAAGCTGCTTGAACCCACTCAATCTAGAGCTCACATAATTGCTTCACAAAATTTATCTCTTCTTTCAACTCTCATATACTTCGTGAGGTTCAACCAAACACTGTCTATCCTCAGCAGTTCCATATCATCACATATATATCACTCTCTAATCATATTTCCCTCCTCTCTGGCAGCCCTTATAACTGAGTACACCTTCCACTCTTCTCCCTCACCTACTCACATTATGTTCGTATCAAATAAGTTTTTTTCCTCTTCTAAGGTCTTCTGGATTAAGCCCAGCCTTCTCACAGCATTCTCTCCACCTCCCCTCTCTTTTCTTTTCTCTTTCTTCGGTATCACTAACACATCTTCTTTCTCTTCTTCTGGCCCTTCTTCTCTCTGCTCTCTCTCTTCGTTTCTGGGCTTTCATTTGTCTAAACTTACTCTCTCTTCTTTCTCTTCGGTTTTTTCTTTACTTCGTCTCTTAACCCTCTTCTCTTCTTTCATCCTCTCTCCTCCCTCTTCTCCTCTTCTTCTTCGTTTCTTCTTCTTCCCTTCGTCTTCTTCTTCTTCTTCTTCTTCTCTTCATCTTTATACCAACTCACCAAGGTATCTCTCACTCCCCCTTTTCACTTTCTGGATTTTCGTTATATGTATCTTGTTCCCTTCCCTGATTAAAGCGCCCATGCTTACAGTACACTTTTCATCTCTCCTCTATTATTCTTTGTCGGTGCTCCCTACTCATCTCCACTCCTCTCTTGCTATCATATCATAAACTACGTGTACATTCTCCCAATTGACCTGAATTCTTCTAGATTGTCCGAGTTATATTCACTTCCACACATGCGCGCGTGTTAATTGCTCTTCCTTATCTCTAGTCGCCGCTCATAGTGCTTCTTCCACTCTGCACAGATTGCCGTTGACTCATTCTTGCACTCTAACATTCTATTCTAGTGTTTTCTTCTCTTTTATCGGTCGACCCTCTTCTATTCCAGGCGGACTGATTGTTCCAAATCCCGTTTACCTCAGTAGTATATTCCAAATACTTTCTGATTAGGGGAATAACCCCCACTCATTATTCTGTCATTTTTGGCACTCACCATTCACATTAGGATCCACTCTTTCCCTTTTATTCCGTCTTCTTTTAACTTCCTTAACCCCTCCTTCAATATCCCTACGGTCTTGTCTCACTCTTCCCATTACTCCATGGACTCTCACTAGCGGTACAGAGCATTTCTATCCCCCATTTTTCCGTGAACTCAATTATTTCCTCATTTTGGAACTCTCTACCCCCGTCTGTGATAATTCATTGAGGTGCTCCAAAGTAGCTTATCCATTTTTCCATTACTCCTTCTAAGATGTTAGAGGGTTTTTTGTTCTTCCATGGAGCAATAAAGCCGCAACTTTGCTTGGCAATAAGTGTGTACCCATCGTCATTAGCACAAGGATACCCCTCCCCTTCTACTCCCCATAGGTCATGACCAATGAGACTCTTCGATAAAGTATGTGACAGCAGTGTGATTCCCCCATTACAATTGGCCTTCGCTGGTACCTTTTCTATATATCTTTGGCAGGTCTCTGAGCACTATCGAATAAAGAAGCACACGGTATTTTAAGGACTTTAAACTTTCCTGTTCCACAACTCTAGAGAAAGGATGTCATATCCTTTTGTTTCTCAAGCCTTCACAAATCTATTTGGGATGTAATTTTTCGCGTGTATCAACCTACCATGTGGGCCAAATTGTAGGTGTAACCTCTTACAATTCTTCTTCCATTTCTCTCTATCGTGGATAGCCTTATCTAGACCCAAGGTTAGCCAAACGTTCGCTAACCCACTTCCTTCCCTTAATTTTATTCTTATGTGACCCTTGTAGTCTATTGTTATCGGAATTCTTTGTTTAATTAAGGGATGGTTACATTCTATATACTTGTTTAAAAAATCTATTCTTGCCCCTAACTTATTTAAAACTGTCGTTCCTATCAACCAAGGGATATTTCCCTCTACTACTTCTGTTTCTAGGAATGCTTTTCTTTTACCTAACAGTATAGGTATTAAATATTTCCGATTACATCTATATTCCCTCTCCCCAAATATATATGTTTCTTCTACTCTTCTCTCTGACTCTTTCATCTTTTCTAACTCTATTCTATCTAGTGTGGACAATATAGCACCTAGTCAGAATTCTCCCACAACGCCTTCCGACATCCTATATCTACACACGGGCACTTTATGAAATCCTCACAGTATCTCTCTCACAGGATGTTCCTCCCGCTATCAATCAGCACTACTCTCTCTTAATTCACTGCCTCTTTTTCCCTTTCCACTCACATTTAGTAAACCCGACAAGTGCCCCCTTTTCCTTGCATATTTAACATCTTTATGCTGTGTCTCCATTCACCACACATCCTCTCTCTGTACCATGACCTATTCCTCCACAAATTCCTACACATTCCCTTAACTCTCCAGGGATTTTTCCTATAGTCCCAGGGTCTAAAAGCTCTTTGTATGTTCGCAACTATTCTTACATCTATATTAGAGCTAAAGTTCAATCCCCTTTTCCATTTTTGCGTCATACCACCTCATCTATTTTTGTCACCGTACTGATTATTAACCCGGCCATATCCATGTCTTCATCTTCTATTTTGACTTTGCGGTAGCTTTATTTCCCAGCCGTACAACCCCTTCTGTCTTAGACCTAGCGTTACCGATCCCTTAGTCTGACAGGAAATGACTGCCGCATAGGAACACTAGCTTGTGGGAGTTTTGCGGTTATCCTTCTCCATCTTGCTTCACTATTACACTCATATTTTATCTACTCTTCAAACGCTAATACATCAATATTCCGGCTACAATTTGCTTATGAGGCTATCACTCTTCACTTACGTAGTTCTGTTCATACATATCTCGAGTTCATATAAACAGGCTCTTATCGCGTTCTTCTTAAAGCCAAATATCACTTCACACCTCATAAGGCCACTACAATTAATCTCTGGTATATTTCTGCCTAACGGCTTTGTGTCTCTCTTCTCTCATCATCCTTACTATAAATCGCCTCTATCATCGACACTTTATCGTCATTTTTCCTCTCGCATTTATCTGATCTTTATTCGAACACCCAACTAGATTTGTTTTCTCTTAATATCGTATCTCGCATATTATCTTGCTATTTGCAACCACACACATACTGCTTTAGACTTCCAACTCTTCTCTTTTGGAAAATCAGCCCTACCGTGACACGCGACACCAGCACCTTCCCTAGGGGTTACATATCTATATCTATATCACTTCTAATGGTTCCAGATCAACCCGAGGTATTGTCAAACTATTTTGTTCTTTCCATATAATCTATATCCACTCCACCTTATCTATTAAATCCACGTTTGAATGACTAATCGTACTACTATCAATCCTTCTCTCTCTGTTACTCCTATCAAGAACGCAATGCGGAGAGACACTCACTATAACCACTCGAAGATCCGTTCTAATTTCTTCATACTCGTTTCCGGCAGCGCGCGAGCATTGAGCTAGCAAAGTATGTATTATTTTAACCTCGAAGACTGTTAGAGAGAGATATTATATCTGTAAACACTGATATTGGTAAAATTGCTGAGTAGTAAATTTTGAAAACTAAATTTATTACTATCGGAGAGGAACGAACGAATTTACATGGGAGCTACTTCAAATTTTGATATGAAAGTCAAGTTTTATTAAATTAAGGGCGAGAGAGCATGATTACTGATCCGATAACAGAATTGAATTATATCGCGCCAGACTTTGCAAAAGGTGATGTCCTATATTTGATCTTTTCAGTTAGTAGTGTCTTTATTTAAACGCTATGCTCAGCTATTTTTTCATCATTCACCACAGAAAGTGACTAGAAACTACTCGAACAATCAAACAGTGGTATTTCACTTCCTTCCTATCCGCGGTTCAGGTTATGAATGTTTTATATGTGAAGGTTAGAATGATAAAAGATTTAGGCCGCAAATATATTTACTCATTTACAAGAGGATATTAACTGAGAGAGAGAAATGCCGAGATGTTCAGGAGAGGAGAACGTTGTCGGGTATACATGAAAAATTGGAGAGCACATGTTACTCTCTCAGTTATCTGTGGTGTGAATCTTGGAAATTTTTAGGGAGAAGTGCTGCATTACATCATAGATGTTACGTGGAGAGAAAGGAATTACTGGCGCTTTTTCTTTCAGTTGTTTTGCATACTTCAAACAGACTAAGTATCTTATTAAAGCTCTATTATCATTATTAAATATTAAAAACAATATATAATTAACGCCCACAACACTCCCCGGACGATGGAAAAGGATGTGGTTGGTGATTTCACTATTAATTCGCATATTGGTCGAAAAAATTATTAACACATAGGATCGGTTTCGAGCAGCCCAGTCCTCCGTAAAATAAAATATAAAAAGAGGAGGAAAAATATGAAAACAAAATGGAACGCTAAAGCTGAGTATCACCCCGTTGGTAAGATTAAACGGACTCGCGTATATTTATTGAGGGATAATCATAGATATACTAGAGGGGTGCCCCCTTGACGGAGAAGAGGCACCTTATATCCGAACATATGGTGTTTCCCCTCCCATTATCTAACTAAATCAATATAATTATATATATATATATACACTCAACTTGATAGTTAAGTGATGCTTGGTATTTGATATTTAGTTTTATAAAAGTATTATACACGTATAGTACGTTAGGCCTCAAGCTAGGGGTTTATGAGTAATCCATGATCCATTAATATTTAAGCTATGGGTTCTGTGAGATCTGAGTTGTGAGTATATATAGAGATACCGACGGGCCCCTATTAGAATAGGTAGAGTATATAGATGTTATCGGTATTATTCTAGGCATAAACACCTCATATACACTTTAGCTTTCATTATGAGTGATTATGAGTTTATTCGAAATCTCTACTCATACACATATTTCTTATGCGTTAAATTTTATTCCTTTTTCTTTAACAGTAGTTAGGTCATAACAGTAGGCAGAGTATATATCTATTATAGCTGTATAGTAATTACATAAATATATGTGTTTAGTGTATCACAATACGCATAAAACCGTATTATACCTATAGTTTTTTGCATATATAATATTGAAAGTATTGAATATAGAGGTTTTCGACCCGTGGGTGAGGTAAAGTATTATTATATATATACTATCCACCTATACCTATAACTACCTATATACAGCGTACGTTTATATTAGGTACTATTAATAGTTAATTACGATGAACAGTTATGATTTATAACTGTCTCATTTATGAGGTTCACATAAAGAGAAGTTTAGAGAATAATTATATAATATATATTATATATAGGCGTAGGGAATACCCCTAGGTATTGAATGATTGATTGTCCTAACTAATAATATATATAATATAGTATATCTATACCTTACTTATGGGTATTATATTATAGGCGGCTATAGTATATTTATCATATTATCATCTACGCCCCCTATAATATATATTATATATATAGTCACTCCGCTTTGCCTCGATTCATGGTATTATGACCTTTACTGTATCAATTATATACTTAACTCATACTAGTATATATATATATATATATTAATATATATATATATATATTAATATATATAATATATATATAATATATATATATCCCAAAGCTCTACTCCTATATCACGAGTTATCATAAGTATAATTGAAACGTATACTTGAGCGGGATAACTTCTTATTCATCATATTTTATCCATCGAGTTCACGGCAGAAATATAACATTTCTCCTTTAATTTTCTTCGGGTGAACATATACGTCAATGAATGAAAACTTAATTACAAATAATAAACGAGATTTCTACAGATCTGAGTGTCCATTAAAATTTGGATAGTCTCATAAGTAGTGTTTAATCAGGATATCAAATTATCATAAATAATAACTATTAATCTCACAAATGCATAAAAAAAGAGTAGACGGATTCGTGCACAATATCTGTCAGAATTATCGAAAAAGGCCGGAGATTGATGTAACGTGAGAATCTAGCCTATAAAATTGTTTATAAATTGTTGCCTTTTGGATCTCTAAGTTTACCTTTTGATGTTAACATATTGCTCTTAAGTCATTTAAAACGATAGAGACATACCTCTTACTTTAGTTTATTAAAGTATTTAAATGCGCTATATAGTATATTCATAAATATATATATATATATATACAGCAATGTATTCAACTATTAAGTGTTATGAGGTATAATTAAAGTGTTTGGCTGATGAGATATACTACTATATTCGTGCTACTATACTATATATAATATATATATATAGCTATACTAGTTATATATAGTATATTAATATTATATATATATTATATATATAAATATATATAAGATTATTAATAGGTAGAGAGAGAGAGAGAGTAGAGTAGAGAGTAAGAGTAAGTAGAGTAGAGAGAGATACGAGAGAGAGATAGAGAGAAGAGAGATGAATAGAGTAGAGTATGAAGATATATGGAGAGAGATAAGATGAAGTAGAGATATGATAGAGAGAGAGAGAGATGAGAGTAGAGAGTAAGAGTAAGAGAGATATAGATAAAGATAAAGTTAAAGTAGAGAAGAGATAGTAGAGAGAGAGAGAGAGAAAGAGTGAGATAGAAGATGAAGAGATAAGTTTTTATAGAGGGAGAGCAGCGATGAGGCGCGAGAGCAGGGATGATGAGAGAGAGAGAGGTATGAGAAAAGTAAGAGGAGAGATGAGCGAGAGGAGGAGAGGCAGAGAGAGAGCGTAGTAAGAGAGAGACGAGTACGTAGAGAAGAGAGAAAGAGAAGTATAAAGAGATGAGATAGTAAATAGTAATGTAGATGTAAATAGAAGTTATATATATATAGATAAGTTAATGAAGAAGTAGATATGAGATATGAAAGAGAGTAAGATAATGATAATAGAGATAGATGAGTAATAGTTAAGTAGAGAGATATATAATAGATTTATGAGAGAGAGAGATGCGACAAAATTGCGGAAAAGTAGTTGATAGGATGCCACAAGTATATTGCAACAGCAACAGTGTACAGAACTATGGTGAGGAAACTCAAAGAAGAAAATAGTTGAGGTCCGCTAGATCTCGAGTAATGGCTACTACTACTGAGAGAAGCAAAGGAGAGAGAGAGGCTAGAGAGACAGGATTCCTCACTGTATTACTACTGAGAGTGGCGATGATTTAGGAGAGGCACGCAAAACGTGAAAGGTGAGTTACGTAAAAGAAACAGGAAAAATCTTCGATAAATTTTTTTGCCAAAAATATGTAAGAGTGAGGTACTCGCTATAAGTATATATAATAGTATAATATATATATAATGAAGATATATAGTATAGATATATATGATAATTATGAAGAGTAGAAATAGTGAAGTTCAAAAAGTATAATAGTATATATATATTAATAGAAATAAGAGATATAGTATAAATTATAAGAGAGATGAGTTATGTTAGGACTATCATAAGTTATAATTAGAGAGTTTGGGAATAGGGGTTCTATATCTCTGAGGCGAGAGCCTGATATTGCGAGAGCAGAAGATATAGGGGGTTAATTTAACTTGATTGGGTTAGGGCCCTACACTAAGGGTACATATACTATATATAGATATATATATATATATATATATATATAAAGTATATAATTTATTGATATATAAATATATATAATATATAGTATATATAACATATATATATAATTATATAATATAAGTATAATATATGATATAATATATGAATATATATATTATAGTTATAATATATATAGTATAATGAACTAAAATTATTTATACAACTAATAATTCGAACCCGCACCCCCCGGTATAGCAGATTCCCATAAAAAAAATAAGAAGTACAATCAGTCGAGTATGTTCGTAGACAGCAGCCCGCTGATAGCACCTGTTGGAATATAGGTAATATGATATATATAATAGTTAAATTTGCTCCATAGTAATATTATATATAGATAATATAGAATAATGAAGATATTATATATATATAAAGTATATATATATTACAATATATAGATAATATATATGAAAAGGTATACAAACAAGAGTGAGCTTTAAGGAAGGGAGAAGAAAAAAGGTTAAGTTTTAAGAGAATTTTTCACGTTGCCAATAGTGCTCTAATGGTATGTAGCGTTTGTGATGGACTTTTAGGCGAAAATGTTTAATAAACGTAGCGTCCAACAGGCTCAGTATTTTCGGTCGAGATACGGGCCAAGTTCGATAATATTTCTACGTCAGGGTAGAACTCACCGACCAAGGTCGATTTCGATTATAGAACGCTCTTAGCCAATTCGCGGACAAAAAAGAACACGTACGTGAGTCCAGTGCTTGAAATTCCGCGGAGAAGTCATTGAGGTTCCAATCGTCATGACTAGTCTCACACTATATCAAGACGCCCTAGCTGTTGCCGGGCAAAAGGTCTTAAGAGAACGAAAGAAAAAGAAAAAGAACAATGAAGAGCGAAAGGAGAGTACGGAGAAATAGAATAATTTGTGAAGTTACTTTATATATTGAATTTTAATTTTTTTTATATCACTAAACCGTGATGAATCTAAGCCTTCTGGCTCGCGACCGCAAAACACTTCTACGCGACTACGGGCCCCCCCAATCTTTGAGTTGTGCGCTTAATATGAAATTGCTTTGTGAGCGTTACAAATTAACTATGGCATTCATAATAAAATTTGTAAAAATTGAGACAGATTCAATTTATTATGCTAATTAATGTTGAAAACATATTTTTCCAAACCAGTATTAATTATTTGTTCTAGTAGGGTTAATGACGATGAAAGGAAAACCTTGAATCATCCCCGTTATCCTTCTGCGAGGGAGTGTTAAGGAGCAATAACAGAATAATTAGCATATTTTCGTAAAACCCAGTGGACCATATAATATAAATAATAATAATAGAAATTATATATATAAATAATTATAAATATAAAAATATATAATAATAACTTAATGAATAATAATTAATAATAAATAATTACATATAATTAATCATAATAATACAAAATATTATTTCTTTTTTATAGACAATATTATGACATCATATATTAGAGGCCATAATATAGGTATTAATTAGACAATATATATGAAGATAGGTAAAGTACAGATTAGTATTCCAATTACCTACTTCTATATATACCTTTATAATGCAACAATCAATAGGAATAATAATAATAATAATAATAAAATAATATAATAAATAATAACAAAAATATCTAATATATAATATATATATTAGCTAAAATGTTGTATTATTTGCTTACAAAGATTCGTTGAGGGCCAAAACTTAAAACTCTCATATTATTTTCTATATCCCTCAACTAGCCTAGCTAATTCTGAGACTTTATTGAAGCATTTTATAACAAAAGCAGTGCATCATATATATTAGTATACTAGATATGGGGGTGATAATATATAGGCTGATAATAGAGCATAATAACTAAATAAGGAACATAAATGTTTATAAATATAGTACATAATGTTATATAAGTATATAATATGAATACGCTTTGTACTCTATTATCAAAGTTATACGGATGATTGTAATAAGATTAAATAACAACGTGATAATATAATACTGTGTATTATTATGAATTATTAGCGATATTATATATACGTTAACTATATAAAAGTTGTTTTTTTTAGAGTAGATAGTATCAGATTTTGATCTTGATTATATCTGTCCTCATCTTACTGGTTTCGTAACCGGAGATTTTGGGTATGTCGCTTAATGTTTATCTCGGTCAATTTTAGACCCGGTGCCTGGCTTGAACCCAAAGATCGAGTGTCTTGGTGAGCAAAATAGCCTGCGGCCTGGGGCACGGGACGTATGCGTTACAATCCGTGACATGTGCGTCTTCCCAAAAGGCACAGTCCGTAGGGTTTGCGTATAGACAGGTTAACTAACAATAAGTGGTTTTTGATTTTTAAATCCACACGAGAGCTATATGTGAGGATTGTAGTTGCACGTCAAGAGGACGTTGTAAAGCGAATAGATAGCAATATGTATGCTTGCTAGTTAATCTTGTTTGGGTGAATCAGCAGCGTGATGAGAGAGTGGGTATAGGTAACCTTGTCAAAGTGCTTCTCCCTGTACCCATGCTTACATGTTTATGCGAGCATCGCCGAGTGCCAATTAGCTCCAAGATGATGTCGGACTCTATCCGAACATTCCCCGGCTTGTTGTACTAGAAAAGTGAATCTTGACATCAATGATATGTCAAACTGAAGTGCTGACATACTCCACGCATGATAGGGTGGGATCTCTCTTTTGTTTGACTGGTTTTAATGCCTACTCAACAAACCACTTCACACATCCCACATTCAAAGCAATAATTAAGGGGTGTGAGGTCACAGGAGGCGCCCACCTAACAGCATATAAGCAAGTCCCCAGACAATATACGAGACAACCGCTAAAAGCCGTCAAATCTCCGGTTAGAATAATACATAATAAAAACATAACTGATAAATTAATAAAGGTATTAATAATTGGTAATTAATCATATATTTTCAATAAAACATATATGGTTGAATGGTTAGCAATCTTTAACATTTAAATAATACTTAAATGACATATTTTAATTAATTTCTTATTACATATAATTATCTGGTTTTATCATGCTTCATGTTTTAATGCTTTGCTTAATTAATACATAATTTTTAGAAGGATAAACATTAATTATACAACATAAAATAATAATAATGGTTCGGACGTACCTCTAAAGGTCCTTAATTAAATGCCATACATACAAACTCTTAATCTCCGCTTCAGCTGCGAAAACTATCTCCGTCAATTAAATATAAGTTTTTTATCTCTGTAAAATTGTAAATGCAAACACACCGGCTTGATATACCGGCTTGATATAGATTATATAACCTATAACTATATCGGGTAAGGTATGAATAGATATATATATATATATATATATATATTATATATATAATATATATATATATATATATATAATATATATATATATATATTATATATATATAATATACTATAGATATATTATATATATATATATATATATATATATATATATATATATATTTAATAATATATTATTATTATATATATATATATATATATATATATATATATTACTATTATAATAAAAAAAATTAATTATATATATATAGATAAGGGGTGAGTGGTGGATTAATTATGATTTACCATAATTGATTATCTCTAAACCAGGTAAACTGGAGCAACTACACAAGAAATATTTAATATATATATATATATATATATATATATATAAATAGAATGGTATATAGATATATATATATTCTATATATATATATATATATATATATATATATATATATATATATATAGAAAGTAGAAGGGTTTATAGACCGTTCACAACACAATCGTCCACAAGCATCTCAACAGTTTACAAGGCTAGGAGTAACTGAGGGCGTCTTTGTACACTTGCAATGAGTCGACTTCGCTATTGCAGGCGTACAAGGCCAAACCTGAATTCTTATGCGTCGCATTTACAGGAAGAATGTGGGGAATTTTGGTTCACAAGCGACTTGTTCTATTTGTTTCAAATAAAACGTTTATGAGCGTTATTTTGAATCTAATTAAAATGATGGGATACGTTTTTGAATTAAAAGGTACTGTAACGTACCACATATATATATATATATATATATATATATATATATATATATATATATATATATATATATATATATATATATAATATATATATATATATATATATATAATATATATATATATATATATATATATATATATATATTATATCATATAATATATATTATATATATATATATATATATATATAATATATATATATATTATATTATATATATAGATATTGTGTCCGAGAATATACTTTACAACTTTCTCATAGCAGATATATGCATTATGGGTAAATCAAAGAGTTTAAAACAAATTTATTTAGAATCCTGTTATAAGTGACATTATTACAAACATTCAATATGTTTACAATTAGTGATTCTAAAAACATCTAATCGACATTCCAAATTCTGCCATATACGCACCAACATTCCACTTTAAAAATTTGCTGGTTTAGGAGCTCAGATTCTAGCTTTTAAATCAATGGATGTTGTCATCTTGGTATTGTACAACATCTTTGACGAATCACAAAATGAAAAGAAAAGTCGCATGGCTTGATTCGGGTCATCTAAATAGTGAGCGGCCAGTGAAATAGGAGAGTACAATTCATATATAATATTATATATATATATTATATTATATAATATATATATATAATATTATATATATATTACTATATATATATATATATATATATTATATATATATATACTGAGAGGTGTAAGCGGATGGTGATTTTTTCACTAATATGCCGGAAATGCGGATGTAAAAAATCACTATCCGACGGATTGCGGAATGGCGGAATAGCGGATGTTAATGTTTTTAGAGTCTTAGCCACAAGTACTTTATATAATATATATATATATATATATCATATATAATATATATATATATATATATCTATATATATATATATGTATATATATATATATATATATAATATATATATATAATATATATATTATATATATATACTATATATATATATATATAAATATATATATATATACTAAATATATATATATAAATAAATATATATATATATTATATATATAATATCAGCTGCCAACTTCACAACTTTTTACTACTCCTGGCTCCTCCTCTCTTCCTCTCTCTCGTCTCTCTCTCTATATAATATATATATATAATATATTAATAAAAATAAATTATTATTTAAATATATATATATATATTATATATATATTAATATTATAATATATATATATATATTATATATATATATATATATATATATATTATGATATATATACCTATTATATATATATATATATTAGTAATAAGTATTAGGGATGTGGCCGAATAGTAAAGAAAGACGAATTACCTGAAATACCTGAATATGCGCTAAAAGTATTTCGGCCGAATACCGAATATTCGCCGAATAATCACTTCCGCTATTACGGTCGAATAGTTATTCAAGTTCGGTCATGCGATTTAGGGAAAAATAAAGGAAAACTTACACTGGTCAGCAAAAAAAGGTGGAAATTTTTTCTTAGGATAGGACTTTTGTAAGCAGATATATAGTAATTTCGGAGGTGCTGGATATTCTATATATATCTCGGATTTGCTGTACACATCCCGTTTTCGTGGCAATTATGGATCCCTATTTTTGCATATTCAATAATAGAAATGACAAAATTCATGTGCGCGAACTACGTAGGCTGTATAGACGTTACCTTTCCGCATATATATATATATATATATATATATATATATATATATATATATATATATATAATATATATTATATATATATTATAATATATATATATATATATTATATATATATATACAGTAGCAGCAGTTTTTACTGCGGTCCGATTCGGGAAGCATGTGGTAAATTTAGTACGTCTACATGTATTGATGCCAATGACCTGGATAATGTCTATCATCCATCTGAATACAGTCGGATGGTCCGTCCATTGTTACCCAGGGTGAACTGAACGATCTAGTATGAGAGTTGTATTTGCCGAAGTTGTCATGAGCTGTTGGGCTTCGAGGTGGCATGAAAAATGACTACTGGACCATGGCACAAGAGTATACATGTTTATCGTAACAGAAGAAGCAAGAGCTGCGGAGGCTCTTGCCAGTCAGTGTAACCTTGTGTATTTGCAGTGAAGTTGCAGCCTACTACTTGCTATGGGACTCCCAGCATATGATGCAGGTGAGTGGCGACTGTTTATTGGCACTTCCAAGAGCAGTTTAAGTGGGGTGTTGTTACACAACGGCAAAACAGGTAGCTTCGGGTTCCCGTAGGGTACTCCGGTACGCGATGAGAGAGGAGTAATGCAAAAATCAAGAAGTTTGAGAGGCTACAATATCAGGTACATGGATTGTAAATATGCGTCGACCTCAAAATGGTAAAGACATTTTGCTCGGTCAGCAAGCAGGTTCCACCAAATATCCCTGCTTCCTGTGATATTGGACAGCCGGGCGGCAAAGATAACTGGACCAAAAGAGAAATGGCCACCGAGGGAAACCTTGACGGCAGGTGACAGGAACATCGTTTACGTGAACCACTTGTTCAGAGAGAAAACATCATCTTACCCCTCCAGTACACATAAAACTGGTTGATGAAACAGATTTGTGAAGGCCCTGGCCATGATGGGTGAAACTGCCTTTCCGCTATATATTGCTCAATGTTTCCCTGGTTCTGAGTGACGAGATGAAAAAAAGTTGGGATAATTTGATGGGCCCAACAAATACGGACAATCTTTTCCGTGATGCTGCCCTTTGCTACAAACAAACAAAAACAATGACTGGTGTTAGAGGCAAGAGAGTGGATATGCTTTTTCAGAATGTTAGCAACAGAATTTTCTTGGGGAAGGAAGCCGAAGAACCACCGTAACCATTGTACAGGAACTGCTCCGAAGAAACAGTTTTCATCTCTCCATGGATGTAGAATGAGTATAAAGTTGCACTATACTTAACATTCTCACCTAAGAAATTTTCCGGATAACCTAGGCGATGTTAGTGATAGAGCAGGGTGAACGTTTTCCATGCCAAGATCTAAAGTTATGGAAGGACGTTCCCGTAAGGCGCAAGTGGGATATCTAATATGGAATGGCCGACTATTCGTTGGGAGCCTTGAACTTGATGAGGGATATTCCAGACGCTATGGACAGTAGAACAGTAGGTCGTCTACGAAGAGAAAGTTACCTACCATCGTAGGTATGTTTTCACGCATTAACTAACCCATTCCTCTATTACAATTCAATTGTTGTCCCAATGTTTACTCTTTATTCATCAGTTGTATTATAGTTTAACATATATCTTATCAAAGACATGTAATCATATCATTGCAATTTGTTTCTCTCCCTTCATAAATCAACATATATATACATATACTATATATATATATATATATATATATATACAATATATATAATAATATATATATATATATATTATATATATATATATATATATATATATATATATATATCCCAATAATTGTGATAGACCCTCTTGAAAAAGGTAAAAATCATAAAATTTTACAAATCTGTGTTACACACAATATCTCACAAATGCGATGTGATATGCAAAAACCGATTACATTTTTGGAATCAGCACATCAATAAAATCAATTGCGAAACCCCGTCCAAGAAATTTCATGTTTACCAGTGTTATATACAAAGTAATAAAACAAAAAGTAAATAACTATTTCTTACCTATAGCAAACCATTCACATATTAAAAATTATTTAAGTTTCGTAGTTAAAGATATTAAACTAAACTTCATTTGAATAAGCTCTAAGGTTAAAATGACAACATTAGCAGTTTTCCATTTTCAGGGGATAACCTATTTCTTGTGGCTTCATAAATATTTCCTCCTGTTCTAAATATTCTTTCACTTTCGACTGATGACGGTGGAGCTGAAAGGTATTTTATTGCTAGTTTTTTCAAATTCATAAAACTATTTCCAGTGTTTTTCCACCAATTGAAGGGAATATCATTGTATTCACTGGTCAAAGTAGGCAAACTTATATATTTTGTTATTTGCTTTGGATGTAAAATTCCCCGTTGTACCCTTTTAAAAACCTTTTATGGTAACAGATAATCACATCGTCGAAAGAATGGGACTTTTTCTCTTTTTCGCCTCTCATTTCTTTTCTGTATTACGATTGGATGCCACAATTTCTTCCTTAAAACAATCCT